>PQWD01011403.1:0-75902 GCA_019425675.1 Leucinodes orbonalis
TGCAAGTAAATCGACTCAAGCCTCAAGTACGCATAACAAGTGATATAACTAAAAAATGCCTTATTATACCTCTATATAATGTTTTACATAATTAAAGCCTAGTAATTGAGCTTTAAAATGGTGTAAGTTGCATGAAAATCGATTCAGTAGTTTAGTAAAAAAGGTTAATGCTAATGATAATGTAAAAAATGTTGAAAATTCATACAATTTCACAGTATGGGGTTATTGTGTTTAAATGAAACAAAATGTGCGTAAGATAAAAAAATTATTCGTGTCAATATTTGGTATTCCCTCCTCTAGCTCTGATCACTGCTCTCATGCGATTCTTCATCGACCTTATCAACTTTTTAATGGATGATTGTGGTATTCGACCCCACTCTTCTACCAACGCAGTCTTGAGCTCATTGATGTTTGTCGGAGCTGGATTCCTCGCTCTAACTTTCCTTTTGAGCTCGTCCCATATGTGCTCAATGGGATTTAAATCGGGGCTGAGCGCTGGCCAATGCATAGTGTGAATTCCAACTTCGTTCAGGAAATCACGTGTGGCCCGAGCAGTGTGACATCGGGCATTGTCATGCATCAAGATGAAATTTTCCCCAATAAAGCCTTGATAAGGGACAACTTGATCCAGTAGAACATTTTCAATGTAACGATCACTGGTCAGACCTCCTCCCCGGCCTCCCCCAGGAACGAAAACAAGGTCCGTTTTGCCTTCTAAGGAAATTCCAGCCCACATCATGCAAGATCCGCCACCATATGCAACGGTTTCCACAAAGCAGCACTGTGAAAACCGTTCACCGGGACGACGGTATACCCGACCTCTCCTGTCGCTGCCATGGAGACACATCCTCGTCTCATCTGTGAACAGGACTGACTGCCATTGCTCTATGCTCCAATCCAAATGTTCTCGAGCAAAGTGAAGGCGTGCTTGACGATGAGCTGTGGTCAACTTCGGGCCTGTAGCGGGTCTTTTCGGAGTAAGGTTAGCTTCTTTCAACCTTCTTCTAACTGTCCACTGACTGACAGTCACCCCGCGAACTTGACGTAGCTCCTGCTGCACATCTACGCCGGTAAGGTGTCGATTTCGGAGAGAGGTCGAGACCAAAAACCGGTCGTCACGCTCCGAGGTGCACCGGCGTCGGCTGGTATTAGGCCTCCGAGTGAAGGCACCAGTCTCTTGAAACCTTCTGTATACTCTCGAGACAGCGGACTGACTCATATTCAAACGACGAGCGACTTCTCGCTGGTTCAACCCTTCTTGCAACAGGGCAACGACTTGAGCGGCTTCTTCAGGTGTTGTATCCATAATTTTCTTCAAATGACGGCTTTAATTTGCAGAGATGTGTTCAGGTCAACGTCTAATGAGCGACTGATAAGAAAAAAACGATTACAGGGGGTTTTATAGGGGGTTGTGTCGCGCAAGTTGTGAATAGAGCGCAGAGCAGTTTACGGGAGGTTGCGTTCAGTTGCATTCTAAGTACAAGTGTTTATTTAAATTACTGATATTATGCTACCATTTGAAAGCCTAATTACTAGGCTTTAATTATGTAAAACATTATATAGAGGTAAAATAAGTCATTTTTTAGTTTTATCACTTTTTATGCGCACTTGAGGCTTGAGTCGATTTTACTTGCACTCGAGAGTAGTATTTCCAGGTTCGAATTGTTTTAAATCGGGACACGAAGCCAATAAATCGGAATCGGAAGTAACAATAGAAAATATTATGTGACGCTGACGACGTGCCATTTTGAATTTGACAGTGATGTTAATAGTAGAAATTATGCAGCGTAAACATATTTTTTAATGAAATATCTTATTTTCTTCTTTCATTAATCGGGACATTTAGCGTCCCAATCGGGACGCATCCGCAAAACCCTGAAAATCGAGGCGTCCCGTGTAAATCGCCACCTGGCTCAGTGTTGCCAGCCCCGAAACGAAATTACTCGTACACACGCAGCTAAAAATCTTGTACTTTGACTTTCGAACCTCGTACATCTAAAAAAATACTTTCAAAATGCCATCCTGTGCAATTGTAACATGTCGTCATCGCAATGAATCAGTAAATTTACCAAGTAATACAATAACTTTTCACAGGAAAAGAAATTGCGACACTGGGACTGCCTATAAACTTAGCGGCTCGTCCAGTCTAATTGTATATTCGGATGTGTGTGGTAGGAAGTGTCGTGTATACGTACCTGTCGACGTAGTCGTGTGGGTTGTGATGTCCCGCGAGTCCGGCGTACAGCGCGGCGTGGTCGCGCGCGGTGAGCGGCGCGTGCAGCACGTCCCGCTGCGGACACGCGCCGCGCCCCACCGCCCGCACACACACCGCGCCAGCGGACGGACGGCACGCGCCCGTCAACACCTTGCTGTGGGAATGCACACCCGGTCAACTGGGGACTCGTGATTTGATAGGCCCGAACAATTATGTAAAAAGTATAGATTCTTGATATGCCCACAAAACAATCGAAAAAAGTGTTCCGAATGCATTGACAGCACACATACACATATTTCGAATTCCGAACACATTTACCTAAACAAAAGAGTACGAACTGTACTCTCTTCGGCGGTTCGATTTTAAGGCACGGATGGCGTATCTACCTTTAAATATACAGAATAAATTGGCTCGAACGGAGTGAAGTAATACCCTCACGTAACATTAAATGTAATTGTGGAGATATTATCGTGGAAGTTTTAGGTAGGTAAGCGTGGAATAGCCATGCTTTCAACACAAATGGTTTCAGCCTGCTCGACTAGAAAGACACCCTCATGAAAAATACGCTTGACGTTATTAATGCGAGTTGAATAACCGTCTCGCACGAGATTTCAGCCTCAGCCTTCATTCAGCATTATATATAACCCCTATATAGTTTACAATATTATAATGAGCGGCGCGTGCAGCACGTCTCGCTGCGGACATGCACCGCGTCCGACCGCCCGCACACACACCGCGCCAGCGGACAGACGGCACACGCCCGTCAACACCTTGCTGTGGGAATGCACACCCGGTCAACTGGGACTAGTGCTTTGGTAGGCTCGAACAGTGAGAGTGTGGAGACATTATCGTGGAAGTTGAGGTAGGTTCGGCACGAATGGGCCTGCTCAAATGGAAAGATATCTTCATCAAAATACGCTTTGCGTTATAATTTGCAATGCGAGTTTAATAACCTCGAAGGAGATTTCAGCCTCTCAGTTCACATTCCATAAATTAGGCATGGCTGAATGACTCAATCGTCGCCAAGTAAGAGAGAGACACGAATGAACGCCATGAAAATTCCCAGTTTGTAATATTATTGAAAATGAAAATGAAAAGTGTTTATTCAGTTTAGGTCCTTATAGAACACTTATGAATGTCAAATGAAGCTACCACTGGTTCGGGAGGTAGTTTTCCAATGAGAAGAAACCAGCAAGAAACTCAGTAGTTACTCTTTTCAAAAAAATTGTGTTGAATACAGATTCATTTGTAATCAAAATAATTATATATTTCAGGATAATAAAGAAAGAAAGATAAAATCTTTATTCAAATAAATCTGTTACAGATACTTTTGAATCGTCAATTGTTAATATTATCATATTTTTTTTGTGACTCTACCACCGGTTCGGAATAAGTAGGATCTTCGAGAACAGCCGGCAAGAAACTCGAGATACTACATAAAGATAAAATAGAAGCCAGCACCGTGTCCTTTTCTTAGAGGACATTGCAGGCTAAATCACCTAATTGTCTGAAATGCAAGATGAATCCGTGCTTTGGAGTTGCACATTAAGCCGTTTGATCCCGGCCGCAATCTTAGGAGAGTAGACGTTAACATCCACCAACCTGCATTGAACGTGGCTTTTGGATTACTGCCTCTCCTAAGCTATGCTGAGCGGAAATGCCAGGTGATTATAGTGAACTGGTCACTCTGTTACCTTAATCCTTTTAACCTACCGATGACGCCTTAATGCGCCAGACACAGAAGATTTTCTATTGTGTATGGTTTTCGTTCAGTAAGATTAAATAACTTCTTACATAAGGGTAGTTTTCCCAGCACCATTGTGGCCTAGGAGCGTAGTAAGCTGTCCTTCACGCAGTTCCATTGAAACATTGTTCAGCGCCAATCGACTCCCGTAACTCTTGCTCACTCCCACCAGACTCACACCGGCTTTCTCGCCGACGTTTCCGTGTACGTTATGTTGTTTTGGATGGATTTTAAACCTGTGGGTATATAAGTATTACGTTTAAGAAATCCTTAAGATTCAAGAGCTTAATTGTGGCCCGGTGGATGGCATGTGTGGGGCCGAAGCCAACAGCACACGGGCCCTCCGATTTATTTTGTTACAAATTGAGAGCGTCGGTGGCTCAATGGTTTGGACTGTCGCCTTCCTACCGGGAGGGCTGAGGTTCAAATCCCGACACGTACCAATGTATTTTCGAATTTTAGAAAAATATATGTACGTTATCCGACGCTCTTACGGTGAAGGAAAACATCGTGAGGAAACCTTCATGCACGCCTGCGAAGAGATTCGTAGGTTGTGTGTGAAGTCGTCCAACCCGCACTGGGCCCGCGTGGACGACTAAGGCCTAATCACCCTATACGGGTAGGCTCGTGCCCCTCGGTGGGAATGTTTAATGAGCTGATGATGAATTGTACAGGGCGATCAGGGCGGTCATCTGATGGTAAGTTATACGCTTGACCATGACAGAGCAACATTGAAGGAAACGAACAACTTCTTAACAATTATTATTCAATGCCGCACTGCGACCGACACCCGAGACAACAGATGTTAGGTTTCTCATCCCGAAACACGAAAGTGCATGACACTCCTGTTACACGGGACAATATCTGCAACTACGGTGTTACCTCAGACGACTCAGTGCCGACTCTACCACCTAGTATGTTTAATTTTTGTATAGGTTACACGTAACGGATGCCATCGCAGAATGCATAATTTTGTACAACTGACAATGGCCCCTGCCAGGCGTTAAGACTTGCTAATATTTTGTATACTACCATACTGCACCATGGAATTATTAATTGGTGGAGTGGATATCTGGGTTTGGAACTACGGATTCATTATAACAATTATTTAGATAGTAATGTATTTGATGTGCGGGAAGCCAAAGTCTCTTCAGTGGGACGTTCCAGGCTGATGGTGTTTAACATTTAGATAAAACATTTTGATTAGCGAGTCTGGGAGTACCAAAAATGAACCTAATAAAGTAATAGCCAAAATCAGTTAGAGAATTCCCGCAACATTGCTAAAAGCAAACTGTTGACATGATAATGAAGATTTATGCTGTATATTATATTGTATATTGACTCTAACTTTTACTTACTGTAGAACTGTAGTAGCACCCAATAACAGATACGCTAAGAAGAAGTTCCAATAGCAAATGTGATCATTTATGCTGCCCTGCCTCCGACTTAACATAAGACTATAGCACTCAAAAACTCAAAATACAACTCACCATAAAACCGTTCAACGATAAGCCCAATAGTCACATAGATGACTGCATCAACGAGCATCATAAGTGCTGCAACACCAATACTGACATCCTCTGCGTCGGTGGTCTCCCAGATCCCCCCCCAATGGCCCCCGGTGCCCGTCGCCTCAAGCCGAGTGATGTGAAGGAACGCGTAGCAGAGGGACGACGACATTGAAAGGCACTGGTGAATATTAAATAAGTATATATAAAAAAGACTTTCAGGCTACATTGTATTCCATCCTACGTGGTAGACATTCCACACATCCGCACAGCGCGCTATGGTGCCTCGTTCCTAATGCGCACCGCAAAGGAATGGAACTCTTTGCCTCCTTATGTGTTCCCCGATCATTGCAACCTGGCCGTCTTCAAGGCAAGAGTGAATAGGCTGTTTCTAGGCAGGCATGATACATCCTAGGCCGCATCATCACTTACCATCAGGTGAGATGGCGGTCAAATGTCTGCCTATAGGGGATAAAAAAAAGCAATGACTATCCACTGACATTTACACAGCGCCATCTAGTCCCATACTAAGCATGTAGCCTGTAATATGGGTCTGTATATGCGTGTTGGCAACCGTAGCGTAGGACGCCTTTGTCCCGATGGACCGACGACTTGCGAAACGTCGCTGGTGGAGGCTGGATGAGAAAAGCGGAAGACCAGGATATCTGGCGCAAAATGGGGGAGACCTATGTCCAGCGGTGGGCTGCGATAGGTTGAAGAGAGAGATGGGTATTAAACAACGGATAAACACACTTATACACAGTTTTCGTGAATTCATACATATTATACATAGAAAACACCCAGACAAATACGAACAGACATGTTCATGCACACAAATGTTTGCTCTTCCGGGAGATCGCACCCTTGGTGTGATAGCCGACGTCTCAACCATTGCGCTAAATGAATTATTTATGTTAAAACCAATTACGAGGGCAGAAATAACAAGTTTCTTGTCAAAACCTAAAAGCGGTTTACAGAATACATATACTTACAAAGTTTGAATAGTGTAGTGAAAAAAAAAGGGTGTGACATACGGACGGACGGATAGACAGACAGACAGACTTGATGAATCAATTAGGGTTCCGTTTTTTGCCATTTGGCTACGGAAACCTAAATAAAGCAAAATGTGGGAGACCTACGTCCAACAGTGGACTGCGATAGGGTAAAAATAATACACATAAATACTTACGATAACCAGCTTGGCCGCTCGCGAGATGACAGCTTCTAACGACAATATGATGACTACCGGCATAAAGGAGATCAGATATGCGATGGCAGCACACACCGCCGCGAAGCTCGCCTTGTTGAAGAACTTCGATATCATGTAGCTGTAGGACATTAAGGGAATAGTCATCATCATCATCAGTCTAAAACGTCCTGCTGTACTAAAATGCCTATGACCTTCTGTAGAAAATTATAGGTTTATGATGAAATAAAATAAACATAATTATAAGTGCAAATTTATTTTAATATAACTTAATTATTGATCTTATAAAAATATTATATAGAAGGAAGTTCCATAAATATATTTTTATCCATCTTATCGTATCTTTTTGTCTTTCTAATTTATTTTATATTTTTTCCACTTCTCTTACTTATTTCGTTTTCTTATCTTACTATACCTTTTTCTAAAATCTTTTATGAAAAGTTATTACTATATTCCTACTTATTTATATTTATAATGGGCTTGCTCTTAAGCACAGACCCTGGAGGAAGTGACATGCTCTAGATGGGGCGAGCTCGCCCAGAAAAGCTATCTATATAATCTTAAAACAAAAATCAAATAATAAGTTAGATAGATAAAATGTAATACGATGGTAGATAGAACGCCAGGAATCCAGACACAATGGAAAATCTATTGTTTGTGACGCTTTAAGGCGTCTCTGCCGGTCAAAGGGTTAAGCACAGACTATCCCGGAAGAAGAGACATTATCTAGATGGTGCGAGCTCGCCCAGAAGAGCTTATCTATCTAATCTAAAAAAGCAAATAATAAGTTAGATAGATGAAATGTAATAAGAGGGTAGATAAGATTTGTTATATAACTTACCAGAAACAAAGCACGGAGAAGCCAAAAATGCCAACGAGAGCAAAGACCAGCGAGACGTCAGTATTAGGCAGCACCTTCCCGGCGCACAGCACTAGCGTGATGCAAACACACGCCGAAGCTGTCTCTACGCAAGACCAGAGGAACCACGACCACGTGGTTAGGGATATGTCCACGCCCATGGTGTGCATTAGCTGTTTATAAATTACAAAGGAAAAGATATGATACAAATCTCAATCAAAAAGAAAATAATATAATATAAAAATTGAAATACATAATAATAATAAAAATTGGACAAGCGCAAGTCGGACTCGCCCGCAGCAGCAAGTAACATAAAGAAAAATATTTTTTATTTACTTAGGCACCTACTACACCTTTTATATGAAAAAAATGTGGTTCACTGTTTAAATAAATAAATAAAGCTCACGCCTTGGTCCCAGAAGGGTAGGCAGAGATGATGAAACGCCACTTTGCACGGTCCTGACTTACTTCCCTAGCTTCAATCACATCCATCAATCACTGTTTATGACGTATAAAAAAATACACACACCACCGAGTTAGAATTCATCGTAATCTATATCGTATTTTATTTTATTTTATTAACCCCATAGTTTAGAATTTGGGGGGGGGGGGAACAATTTTCTCAACTTTGTAATTTTTTCAACTATATAATTTATACAAAAAATATTTTAGAAGGTGGTACTCATACACTCGGTACTGAGTCGTCTAGGTAGATACCACCGAGTGACGAATATCGTCCCGAGAAAAAGCAGTCTTATGCAATAGAAACAGTTATTAGCCACATTATAAAATTAAAATAAAATTAACTAGGTAGTAGACTCGGGACGGAGTCGCCTAGGTAGGTACTGAAGTGCCAGATATCGTCCCAGGAAAAAGGAGCACTTCTATTTTTCAGGATGAGAGCGCTATACTTTAGTAAAATTACCATATATAAGAAACCTATCATCTTTCGTCTCTGATGACAGGCCCAGGGCAGTGTTGACGGCAAATAATGACTACATAAATTTCTCTTAACACTGCATCTGTCTTGGTCAGGCGTATCACTTACCACCTGGTGCATTAACCATCCCGTTCAGTAAATGACCAAAAAAAAAGTTATACCGCGCTAGCGCATACACGCTCGCTTAAATCAAGTAACATTGCCACGGTCAGTTATCAGATGGGTGACCATTAAAAAGGCTGTAGTGATAATAATAGACTTACCATAGTATGTCCAGACTCCTTCTCAGAGACTATAGCCCTGACTGCTGCAGCTACGCTGAACAGCAATGAGAAGAAGAAGCAGACTATCAGAGCTTGCGACTCGTACAGCGACGTCTGGAAACTAAAAATATAAGCATAAATATCTCTTTTAGCGAAAAGAGTCTACAGCAAGACGTGCACTAATTAACCTGCACTAGCACCCCTTTATAAGAATAAATTAAAAAATTAATATTTACTGACATTCACACAGCGCCCAAACTAAGCACTTACTTACTAGATACTAAACAACGTATAAACATAATTATATATATACATACATATTATTATACATAGAAAACACCCAGAAGACAAATTCATGCACACAAATGTTTGTACTGCCCGGTGATCGAACCTGGAACCCTTGGTATAGCAGCCGACGTCTCGACTGTAACACTACATGGATCGTCAAAAGAATTTGGCCAGACGTGCTGCGGAGCCTTCCACGACTCTGACTCGCTTGGACTAGAAACTTTGAAGCGATAGGGATTTGAGATATTCTCAAATATGCTATACTATATAAAGTGTCTAAGTCTAAAGTGGCTTTAGCCAATAAAGAATGCGATAAACTTATATGATTCAATATAATCATAGGCTAAGTGATATCTGAAAAGAGAACAAAGTATTCGATTATAAAATCTTTTAACTATTGGCGGTCAGCCAGAAATCCACCCACAATAAAAAACTTATTGTTTGTGTCGCTTTAAAAAATACTCTGGCGGTCAAAGGGTTAATATTTTACTTGAATATTTTAATTAATATGATTTTTTGCTTTGATACATCCTTTATCCCTTTATTTCGTTTGTCATTATTATAGGACTAAATATAATTTGTTCATGATTTATCTGGTTCCAGTAATTGCGAACATTCTCGTAAAGTTATATATTATTACTTACAAGTCCTTCCTGTAGCACGGATATGGCATCTGTTGGGTGTAAACTGCCCAAGGGTCCTCCATTTTATTGTCCACAGTTTCCCTCTTCTGCCGCTTGGCGTCGCGTGCGATGCTGATTATAGCGCCATCTACTAAGTCTTGTACTTGAACGAAACCGCGGAAATAGCGCATATTTTCCAAGAAATTCGCTTCTGGGCCCGGGATCCATAAACTGAAAAAAAATTAAAGACGTATAGAAAAGAATACATAGTTACACCATTCCTCAATTTAATATGATAACCACTACCATATCTTACGATGAAAGTTGTCACTAACACGGTCTACTAAGCCAAGGCTAATGGCCTAACGTAATTTTCTTAACCCTATAACCGCCGTAGTCATATAAATTACAACAGACACGATAGATTTTCTATTACTTATGTCTGAAAATCCAGCGATTAAAAGGTTAAGCACTTCAATTAATAATCTTTCGACCACCAATTCGATGAATAACCATTTCGATCTTGCTTAACTTGCACCATCGCCGACCAAACGCATTTGCCGTAACATATAACAAGCCGGCTTATTATTTTAACTTAGATTTCTCGATTCGCACATATCAAACCTAAAATATTTGACAGTCTTCCCATGACCAAGACATTTCGGTGACCTTGCAATTGCAAAATATTTTTTAAAGTCGCCGGAATAATCGCGGGAGGCTAATAATAAAAGTCGATTCCATTTTATTTAATATAAATATTTAATGGTAAGTTTTTTTGAATGGTGAGAAATAAAGTAATTTATTATTATTATAATTTATTATTTTACGCGATTTAATCCGTAAATTTAGTTTGGATTAAATATTTTTTCGACTTACTAATTCTTCATCCTGGTGGTAGTGGGTGTGTTCTCGATGTCCATTCTGATCTTGTACGAGATATTAGTGGGCACCCCTCCTTGGAGATCGCTGTTCAGGAATACGAGACCTGGAAAGTTATTTAATAATTTCTATAAAAATTATAAACTCAAAAAAATTTTTTTTTATAACATAGGGAGGCAAACGAGCATGCCGTTCACCTGATGGAAAGTGTCACCGCCGCCCATGGACATTTGCAACAGCTGAGGTCGCAGGGATGCGCTGCCGGCCCTTTATATAAGAATACGTTCTCTTTTTGAAAGATGCCAGGTCATATCATTCCGGAAACGTTTCCGATAGCAACTGATTCCACAAATTAATCGTACGCGGCAGAAAATGTCTATCAAAACGAACTGTAGAAGATCTCCAAGTTAACTTAAGTAGCTTCTTCGTTGAATTACAACTTTTGAACTATTCACAATCATCCAGCTCCCCATGTGACAGCGTTAAACTCTGACCCATAAACCATGTTTATGGATCAGAGGCGTCAAATCTTTGTAAAGGCGTCACATTCTAACTACGAAAGTAAGAAGCTTAAATCAGAAGGTTATTCTTGAAGAAGAATAAGAAGTATTGTACCCGTATGCTAACAGATTAGGAACTGCCTCCATGGTCTAGTATGTCAGTATCTTTACCTGTATCACGGGGCTACGACACTAATGTTATTGTGAGAAAAATGTGTAAACTTTTGTTTCTCTTTTTATTTGAGTAGCGATATGTATTTTATATATTTCTGTTTATGTTTGTTAGTTTTTGTTTTTAGTTGCACCAAAATGCCCTTTTTAAACTTATTTCTTTTTCTCCATCCTAAGGTTGCCTGGAAGACATTGCCATGTGCGATAAGGCCTCCCATTGCACTTGATAAAATAAATATATCCTTAATGTTACTTTTTTTGTGTAGAGTGCAATAAGAATTTAATAAATAAATTGTATATGATTTGTCATTTCTGGTAAGAAAATAAATTATTACTCATATGACTAAATTATGACAACCCATTTGGTGTTGCGATTGAGAGGTCGACTGCAACACCAAGGGTTCCGGGTTCGATCCCCGGGCAGTACAAACATTTATGTGCATGAACATGTCTGTTTGTAATGGTCTGGGTGGTTTCTATCTATAATATGTATGTATTTACAAAAAAAAAATGTATATGTGTATGTTTATCCGTTGTTTAGTACCCATAATACAGGCTTCACACTTAACTTGGGGCTAGATGGCGCTGTGTGAATGTCAGTAGATATTTATTTATTTATTATTATTATTTACTCATCATCATCATCATCAGCTCATTAAACGTCCCCACCGAGGGGCACGAGCCTACCCGTATAGGGTGATTAGGACCTAGTCGTCCACGCGGGCCCAGCGCGGATTGGACGACTTCACGCACAACCTTTTGAATCTCTTCGAAGGCGTGCGCTGGTTTCCTCACGATGTTTTCCTTCACCGTAAGAGCATCGGATAACGTACATATAATTTTGAAAATTCGTAAACACATTGGCACGTGGCGGATTTGAACCTCAGCCCTCCCGGTAGGAGAGCAACAGTCCACACCATTGAGCCACCGACGCTCCCTCAAAAAATATTTCTATTATATTATTACATATCTTGTAGTCTGAGCGTTGGTTTTAAATAGCTACATGACCCGGGTCGTGGGTTCGAATCCCACGGGGCCACCGTATTTTGAAAGTCATTCAGTGTGATTTCGCCTAGTTTTGTTAGGACATTGAAGGCAGAATCGCTTGGTTGTATGAACGAATGATAATTTCGTGTTTCAAGAGGTACGGACACATACATCTGAATATACAATTAGACTGGACAAGCCGCCAAGTTTATAGGCAGTCCTAGTGTCGCAATTTCTTTTCGGTTCTTACCTGTGAAAACTTATTATATTTCTTGGTAAATTTACTGATTCATTGCGATGATGGCATGTTACAATTGCACAGGATGGCATTTTGGGAAAAAACGGTAAGTTCTTCTAATATTCGTGCGTCTTGACCCGTCTCACAGAGCGTAAACTGGCAGCCAGTGTATGCTCGTTGAGCTTACATTTGTCGCACTTAAAAATGCGGCTTGCCCCATCTCCTGTATTGGGAAATCTGTGGGTACGGATATCAGCCCTGTGTGTTTTAGGATTGTAGTTGTACTTCCCACTAATCTACAATGGGCTTGCGTGATGGATTACGACCCAATATTCAATATACTGTTAATGGGGTTCCTGTATGGATATATTGTGAAAAATGATTTGAATGGGTTATCGTTAAGCCGCCTTTTACAGCACCCGCGAAAATGGTAAGCGCGGTGACCATTGATCACATGTCATCAGGACGATCATGTAGCCGTGTTGGATGCATTAAACATGAATAATTGCATTAGGTACCGGCAGAGAACTCGTCGACCATAGATAATAGAGCTGCGTGGTGGGCGAGCGCGTCCTCCGAGTCAGCGGCGTGGAACCGGTCCATGTTGATGCAACGGAGGAGCTCTGACGCCTTCTGCACAATGCTGCCGATGCCCTGTTTGGCATAAGAGCCGTCTTTAAACATATTGATTTATTTATTTTGGGACAAACAGCTTTAAATATCAATAAACTTAACTTATACAGAAATAGACAATATATTTTTATATAGATTTATATAGAAATAAATAAGTGTCCACATTTGACAACTACAGTACCCTCGACCGGAACACAGAAGTACAAAAGACTCCTATTTTACGGGACTATACCTGGCATTGCGGTGGTATCCATCTAGACGACAAAAATTTATTTTAAACTCTGTATTAAGTGATTGTGTTACATGCATTCTGTATTAAATTTATTTACGTATGAGAACTAGGATTAACATTTAAAAAATCTTAAACCAAGAAACTCACGTGTAAATCCCCAAAGTCATCGAACATTCCGTCCAGGTCGATATCTGGTACCCCAACGTCTCCCACCAGCATCGACCTGAGGTCTTCAAAAGCGGGTGCTGTCAGAAGTCTGCCCATCACACCCAGTCCTGACCGGTGCTCGAACAATTTGTCCACAGCTGGGAAGGAGTGGGCAAACGAGTGGACTATGGAAGCTAGACGAGCCATGTGCGCAAAACTGGAATTGGCCTGTAGTTAAAAAAAAGTTGTAGATGATGAGAAAATCATCATAGGTCTCTCTCATTTTGCGTCTCATAACCCGGTCCTTGGATTTAAGGTTTAAGGCTTAGATAAGGATCCAGTCTCCAGCCATCTATCTCATGGATAGACCGATGGATCGGCCATCGATGACCTCGAAAGCAAGTTTAAAGGTTCCACACAAACAAACTTGTAGACAGAAAGAATCCCATTTAAACTAGCTGAAGGCTTTCGTCAAAAGCTAACAATGCCTTACCTTATTAATAATCTTGTCGACGAGTGGGTTGGACGGTGTGTAGAGTATCCGCCCCATGATCAAAGGCTTAACGAAACTCCAGACGATTTTACCGCCTTCCACACCTATTATATCCTTGTAGAGAGATCGGCAGAACTCCGCTGAAAACACAAGTGATTTTTTTTAATCTGTCTGTGTTTCTTTCAATCTGTCATGGTCAGATTGTTCAGAGGTATAACCACCAGGTGAGTAGTTCACTTATGACATGATAAATTAAATAAATAAATATCAACTGACATTCACACAGCGCCATCTAGCCCCGAGTTAAGCGTGAAGCCTGTATTATGGGTACTAAACAATAGATAAATATACTCATATACTTTTTTTAAAAATACATATATCTATATTATACATAAAAACACTCAAATACAAATGTTTGTACTGCCCGGGGATTGAACCCGAAACCCTTGGTGTAGAAGCCGACGTCTCAATCATTACCCCTTATCCTATTACTTGGGTCAGCGCAGTATGTCTTCTTCTCATCTATCATTGTCATCACACAAACCCCCTTCACACTCATATCTATCTTACACAATCGATCCATCTTTTTGGCCTTCCTCTGTTTACGCATCCACCTACATGCAGATTCAACACCGTTTTATGTGCCATTCATCCCTTCTCCTGAATGTCATACAAGATACACCGTCTCTGGATACAGTTCTGTCCAGTGAATGTTTTATTTTAACGTGTTTCATTTAAAGACCTTTGTGTATCATAAATAATAAAAGGACCAAAATGTCGTTAATAAAAGGAACCAAAATGTCCAACTGACTTGGCAAGACCTCCAGTTGTCTCGGGTCGGGCTGCAGGGCGTGGTCCTCGCTGGCAATGACGCTGCGGTAGAGGCGCGGCACGTCGGCCACGAATGGTTTGCCGCACAACATATTACCAACGCTCGATAGGAATTCTGCAGCTGCAACATAAGAATGGACTTTAGCTTTTTGAAAAAATACAATCACCATTCATAACGTTCCCAGCGAGGGGCAAGAGCCTAACTGTGGGTGTGTAGGCCTTAGTAGTCCACGCGGGCCCAGTGCGCATTGGCCAATTTAACGCACAACCCGTGAATTTCTTGGTAGTTGTGCGCAGGTTTCCTAACTAACGCTCTTAATACAATAAATAAAGAAATATTGTATCTTAAAAACAGAAAGAAAGAGCATCGGTGGCACATTGGTGTAAACTTTTGCCTTCCGATTTGGAGGGTGCAGGTTCAAATCCCGCCCCTTACCAAAGTATTATTGAATTTTCGAAATTATATGTAAGTTTATCCGACGCTCTTATGATGAAAGAAAACATCGTGAGGAAACCTGCGCAGAGATTCAAAGGTTGTGCGTGAAGACGGCCGCATTGGGCCCACGTGGGTACTAAGACCTATACACCCTATACGGGTAGGCTCGTGCCCTTTGGTGGGGATATTTAATGAGCTGATGATGAAGATTATTTTAAAGAATCTATGTTATAAAGTTACTTATATTGGCTAAAATATTTAATTTATCGTGGGGCTGTTTACTACAAATAAGCCTTACTGATCGTCAAACTAAATATCTACCTAATTTGACGACCATAAAATTTTTGAGGATACCAAATCCTCAAAATCTGTAAATAAACAACTTACACCCCAAAAGCCCTCCAACCGAGCTGAAGTTGGCCAGCGATCGGAACAAGGGCTCGCTGCTGAATGACTCCGCCACATCGGTGATCTGCGACCGCGCTGATGGCAGCACTGTCGCCATCCGCGGCAAAGAACTCTTCACCAAATCCCCTTGTTCCTCCGTCAGGTTGGACGCTGTGTACAGCTTGAGGAGTAACGCAGTGGAAACCTGTTATAATAAGACTAATAAGTAAATGTATAGCGTCGGTGGCTCAGTGGTGTGGACCGTTGCCTTTGGATCTGGAGGGTGCAGTTTCAAATCCCGCCACGTACCAAGAACGGATCACTAAATTAAATTATATAAAACCAGAGAATAAAAAACCCAAAGCGCACCTTGTCCAGTACATAACTGTAATTGACATTCCGCAGCAGCACAGGCAGAGTGGCGAGGACCACTTCATCACGGAGTCCGCACATCTGGCCCACCAGAGCCTCGCCCACGCTGGCCTCGTCAGCCACTTGCATCGCTAGAGGAACCCGCTCCACCCGGCATACGTACTCTGCTATGTGGTCACCATGCTTGTATGATAGCAACTGTAATGGCAAAAAAATAAATATAAATATTAATTTAACTACTTCTGGAACGTCTAGAACATATTTCATAGTTTTACGGAGTGTTTTAATTTCACATACTTATTAACACATATGCACATTCACAAACACACACGCACGCACGCACGTATGCACACACACACATATGCACATACTCACTTACACATTTAAGCTTGTTACTTTGAAACAAAAATGTTAATTTATATTACTATTTACATAATATAGAAGAGCGCAACCTCCTAACACAGGCTTTTCTTGCTTAAATGGAGGTTCCAAAAAACTAGATTAAGGCAAAACAATGTTAATGAAAATATTTTTTTTAAACTGACGACCTATTTGGTGTAATAGTTGAGACGTCGGCTATTACATCAAGGGTTCCTGGCTAGATCCCCAGAGAGTACTGTACTGGAGTCTGTTTGTAATGGTCTGGGTCATTCTTTGTATAAATATGTATGTATTTATTTACAAAAAAATATTTAAGTATGTTTATGCGTTCTTTAGTATCTATATTACAGGCTAAATGATTAGTTTAGAGTGTCAATATCGGTGGATATTTTTTTATAAATAAATATCCACTGATATTTACACAGCGCCAACAAAGCACCATCTATTCCTAATTTAAGCAAGGAGTTTGCACTATGGGTATTGACTAAAAAACTGTTACAAATACTTATATGATTTTTGATCCTGAAAAATAGGAGCGTTTTGGACTTCTGTCTTTTGGAATGTAGGCATTGTAGTTAGTAAAATTACTGGGTATAAAAGACCTTACATCTGTCGTCTCGGGTGAGGCGCACGCAGTATCTAGTAATTACTGGTTTTCTCACATATACTCGTATTAAACTTCTTTACTTTGTAATAGAAAATGTAATTTTTAATAAGACTTTTTTGTTTCAGTAGTTCTACTTAAAGAAGAACTAAATTGAACTACTAGAAAATAATTACTGATTCAAAGATTAACTAATTGAACTGGAAGAAACAGGGGCAGCATTTGACTCGGATAGGTTCAAGCATAAGCTAAAATGAACTTACTGGTTTGAGTAGAATGTATCCAGAACGTATTTTGGGAGCGGCAACAGTCCAGAAAATTGTGTCGTTGACGCCCACATCTGTAAGTGACTCCTCAATCTGATCTTGATTCGAGAACACCTCCCAAACGGGAACTACAAAAGAAAGCATCCAATTATTAAGAAATACGTCATCATCCATCCGAAGTTGGATGGAGGCTGCTCAGGACCGGGATTGTTGGCGGAGGAGGGGAGGCTTATGTTCAGCAGTGGACGATGGTGGGCTGATTGATTGATGTCATCATCCGTTGGATCAATGTAGTGGCAGCTCAGTGTTTTCAAAACCAACCTATCCTCATGTGGTAGGTGACATTCCGGTCCATTTGGTGGATTACATCCCAATCTTCCCATAGCTACATTTGTCTGTACAGATATAAATACACTCGTACATACTCACTCACCCACTCACACATACACAATCACACTCACCAAATTCTTATAGCTTTGATTTGTTTGTTTTTTAAGATTTATTTTTTAAGATTAAACATAAAACTATATTGATGTCCAAGGTCGGGAGTGAGCACTGGTTTCCGTAACGCAGGTTTGCATACCTATCATGGAAGTCAGTCATTATAATTGTAAATGTTTTGTGTCAATAAATAAATATTAATTAAATAGCGTGTTTGTGTGAAAAGACACATGCACTGTAGTGCGACGTTATATACTATTTGGTTAATTGATTAAATCAGCAACCGAATAAATATCCTATACAGTGGAATATGTTAACTCGTCTCAAACTTAAAATATCGTCCATAATCATCAGCTTAACGGCCCACAGAAGGCCACAGGCTCTTTCGCACAGCAGCTCAATGTGGTGATGACGACTACCATACTAAAATAGTCGAGATAGACGTTGGTATAAGACCTTGTAGAAGTATGCTGACAAGAATTTAAGTAAATAACAAAACTATTTGAAAATTGAGTTAGCAACAAATCCATAAAGTGTACCTTTATAATCCTCCTTTCCCAGGTTTTCCTTGTAAGTTTTGAGGACACGTAGACCCTCGGCAAGCGCGTGCACGTCATGCTCCAGGGCGGTATTTTGCAGCAGCGGTCTTAGTTCTTGCAGGATTCCCTCGATGCTGGAATTATATATTTTAAAATAATGTTCGTATGGTGTTGCCATGTGGGTGACAAAAGTCTAGAATACAGTTGTTATACTTGCAAGTAACAAGGTTGGGACCCCTTAAATCCTTTACATCTTTGTTGATTGCACACCTAAAGTACGATGCGTGACTTCGAAAATTGTTCGCATCAGTGGGAGCTTCCGTTATTCGAAATCGCATGGTTTCGGTGTAACATTTTTCTTGGTAGCATGCATTTGTTGTTAAGTGATTCGTATTAGTAAACTAAGGATTGTGTAATTAGTTGTTACACTTTTTGCTGTCACGCATCTCACCTGGGTTTGAAGTTTACTTTTTCTGCTAAAAGCCTACTTATAAGCTGATTCATCATAATCCTTTCAGCCTAATATGTTTACTACTGAACTTTTACCTATCTTAATCTTTTCTATGCGGTCCGACTAGCAGTCAGCATCCATCTACTACCCATCAACTTAACCATGTCATTACTCCATCATCTGGTTGGGGGTTGGCATAATGATTGATGATGTAGCAATATTTACCTTTCATATAAAACACTAAATGTCTCCTCAGTCATCAGGTCCAGCATCACATCAATGATAGGTGCTATCCTTCCCTCTAACGCGCCAAAGACGTCTAGCGAGCTACAAGTCGCCGCTACGTTGGACGCATATTCTAGAAGTTGTCTGACGCTTAAAAATATTTTCGTCACGAATCGAAACTTCCAGAACTCTGCCATTTGAAGTTTTGGCAACTGAAAGAAAAAAAATATACTTAATCAGACGTTCATATTGACAGAATCTTCTAGCCTCAAAATAAGCAAGCAGCTTGCTCTATTGAAAAAAGACAACGGATAGACATCGGTCACGTATGTCGCAGAACGGATGGCCGTTAGAGAGACGAGTTCTAGAGTGGATTCATCTTGAGAAGCGCAGCAAAGGAAGCCCTTCGGCCCGATGAACCGAAGACTGCAAAAGGTTGCAGGTGGAGGCTGTATGAGGATAGCGCAAGATCAGGTTATCTAACGCAAAATGGAGGAAACCCATATCCAGCTGTGAGCAGCAATTAGTTTAATAGAGAAATACGAGTAATGAAAACGTTGAGTGAGCTTTGTCCATAAGTAAACGATAAGATTACACCGTAGTACTTACATCTTTAGCAACTAATGTTTTATTGATATAATTATTTGTGGTGTTGGTAATTTTGGAGCAGTTGTACTTTGCGCACACTCCGCCCCACTGAAGGCTGTTTGGCTTCATGTGAAGGAATACGTCGTCTTTTAGTGCGGGATTGCTTAGCTGAAATAACAGGAACATGTTGTATACATATAGATAAGGCTAGTTAAGGTGTAATTGAGTACATACTCTTATATATTTTGGGAGGCCTTTTTCATAAAGACGAATTAGGTTATCCTGATGATGACTTTAGGGATCCCAGCCGAGCCATACTTACAATGTCTGCTCTTTAGATCAGTCATTATGTACATGTATTCGAAAGGGCAAAAAATAGGGCGACTTATTAAATTCTTCAAACATCTACATATTTAAAATCTAAGAAATAGATCCTAGTAGGTAAAGGTGAACTCACTTGCAACAGATCCACGTCAGCCTCAAGTATGTCCTCCACCACCGATGGTTCTACCACCTTAATCAATTCTCGTTCCACTGCTCCTTTGTCGCGAAGATATTTCATAAGCGGAGCGGTCACAGTCAGTCGCGGTGCTACCTGATCTCCCAACTCTTTGAGTACTGTGACTTCCTTCATGCCTTCTATCTCGTGGATATGAGGGATCTCCGCTTGGAACATGCTCAGTATCCTAGATAGTACTCTGAGGAATCTGTTAACAATAAGTTGATTTATCCTAAGAAACTAAGCATTTTGACAACAATATCTGTTTTTGCCAAAACTGTAAGAGATGACGAGTAAATTTAACTCTGGAGTATCTTTGCTTTTGAAGGTGTCCATTACCGTTGGCAACAAGGTACTATAAGGTAGACCGTGAATTTTTTGCCACTTTATGATTATTGATCTACTAGGAGGTAGACTAGGTACTGAGTTGTCTAGGTAGGTACCACCGCAGTGCCAGATATCGTCCCGTAAAATAGAGGTGTTTTGAACTCATGTGTTTCGAGATGAGGGCACTGTAGCTAGTGGGACTTTACATTTGCTATCTCGGGTAACAGATTCAAAGCAGTATTGACAGAAAAATAATGACTACCTACTGTTATTTTTTTCCAACATTGTTTCTGTCATGGTCAGGCGTATCACTTACCACCAGGTGAGCGCACTGACCGCCTGTTCACCTTTGATATAGAAAAGATGATAATTGTCTGCTATTTATTCACAAGCAGATTTAACTTTTAAACCAACTGAATAGCAAAAATCTCCTTCAACACTCATTTCACGTACTGCCAACGCGACATGAAAGAGCTAACGACTTCCATACTATAAGAAGCTCGGTGTCAATATTTGGATAATACGGAGTACTAGCCACGTCAGATGGGCTACTAAATGTATTTAGAAAAAGTGTGTTAAATAGTGCTACTTCTTGAAACCAGATTAATATTATTTAAACTTACATAGTAACGTGTCCAAATACATTGCGCTCCACGTCATGAGCAAGGCAGTCGGCTACTTTGCTTTGCGCTGAGGACATATCCTCGAGAAGGTGGAGCTTGATCTGCTCCAACAGCTCGTTGATGGACTTGTTCAGCTCAAACTTGGTGTAGTTCCGGAAGGATATAAGCTGCAAAGAATGAATTTCAAATAAAGACCTGTTTTAATTTATATTTTATTAAGATATTATACTTGTGTGTGTATGTTTAGTGATATTACCAAATGTATTTTTCTTCGAAGGCCTCTGCTTATAATTGGCATCTGTTTGCTACGCGTTACCTTAACCAGGTCGTCAGTCTATATCATCATCAGCCTTCTCCTGTCCACTGCTGAACAATGCCTCTCCAGTAGTATACAGAGATCTGACCCGCTTTTCGTTGCATCTGCTATGCTTTCCAAGACCCGTTTACGGGTTAGGTTCGCCCCATCAGTGGGACGTTGAATGAGCTGATGATAATGTATACTCCTTAACCATCACTAATTTAAACAAATAATAACTTACCTCTCTCAACGCCATGTCCCAATGGAAGTCGTTCTTCAAGGTGTAGTGGATCTCCTCCATGGTCATGGTCTGCAGGTGGCACACCAGGTTATCATATTCCTGCTTCTTGTACAGCTGCAGGTTCAGCTGTTTGAACCACGTCGTGAACTGGGAGCATAGCGCGCACTGGCTGAGAGGTTCAAAATTTTATCATTATTGATGCAGTTTGGGTTTCGAGAGCGTCGGTGGCTCAATGGTGTGGACTGTCGCTTTCCTACCAGGAGGGCTGAGGTTCAAATCTGACTCGTACCAATGTGTTTTCGAATTTTCGAAAATATATGTACGTTATCCGACGCTCTTACGGTGAAGGAAAACATCGTGAGGAAACCTTCATGCACGCCTGCGAAGAGATTCGAAGGTTGTGTGTGAAGTCGTCCAATCCGCGGTGGGCCCGCGTGGACGACTAAGGCTTAATCACCCTATACTGGTAGGCTCGTGCCCCTCGGTGGGGACGTTTAATGAGCTGATGATAGGTATTGCCTTCAATCTATTACAAGTAGAAGGAAATGCGTATGTTGGGACTGAAGACATACCCAATAAACTAACTAGTGCACAATCTCTCTCTGAGTATTTCGTCAGTTTGGCAAAATTTTCATTAAAATTTCATGTGTCATAATGACATAGTATGTGATTTTGTACCCTTGCAGGGACGCGTTTGGTCAAAATTTAAATGAATAATTTAATGTGATAAACATGTTATAATTATAACAAAACCTATACGTATGTGTATTGCCTCTCGGACATATTTTGCTTGACGTTTCTTCTTGATTTGGATGCACAATCACGAAGAAACGTTAGTTCATTGTTTATCTAATACTCCAGACTGTTGTAATAGTTGTTGATTAACGCTATCGTCAATTGAAAGCACTTCTCTCTTTCTGTTCAATCTTTTGCAGTCCACTGGACATAGTAACAAATGTCTCCCCTTATATATATCCTATATCATCTAAGACACGTTGCTAGTATGCTCAATGAAATTATATACCAACCTATTATTTAAAAACAACGTGCCAGCATCCACAATGTTTGCTAGCATTCCAAACGTAATCTTCGTCAGGGATTCCTTGGACAACAGCTGCACAGCCACCTCCCGTAATTGGCCACTGCCTCATCAGTGACCCACTGCGGCTTACTGGGCGAAGTGGGGCCTCCTCTGATAGCTTCTATTCTTTTTTCAGTGGATGATATATCCGCTAATAGTTGCTATAATTAACGTCTTTGGAAAGTTGAAGATCTTCATCAAAACCCTAAAAAGGTTAATAAAATGTGAGGAAGATAAAATTAAAGTAATGGAAGTAAAGTCGCTGGCTTTTCGGTCGATTAACTTTTAATTCATTTTTGTATTTTGGTTAGGTAATAATATTTAATGCAGTCAGATATGGTCTTGTTTAATAATGTTTTACTGCATGGGGATCGAAACGAGGACTCTTAGAGTATTTCTAAATTTTTCCATAATGACCGTCGTCATGTCGTCAAATTGAATATGCACTTGCGGTCTGCTCCGGCAGACTTACTTATGGATATTTTCGTTTTAGGAAATATAATATAGCCTACATTATCTACCTTTCTATCGGTGTAAGAATTTTTCAAATTTTATTTAAAAAAAGTAGTTTAGGTGCATTTTAGTACAAACTTTCCACTATATAATATAAGTATAGATAACAACTAATAACCTGATGAAAAGCGGCAAATACTCACCTGCGACGCAAACACGAGGGGCGGCACTTCCTTGAATATTTCACTTTTATCGGCAGAACATATTTGCTGCTTCAACATTGACAACATACCAGTGGAGTCAGGAACGTAATCCGCCAGTGTAATGTTTGGCTGGCAGAAGGATTCTGTGTCGTTCAGATTTATGTCCCGCAGAAGACGGACTAGCTATAAAATAAATTCAAGATTATTTTAAAACAACATGCAAAAACTATATGAAGACATTACTGAAGTTAGGATTATAAAAGTGTGACTTAAAGTATAAAATAAATTAATAGTATGTATGTGCAAACGTTAAACGAAGAAAAAAGTAATATTTTTTTATATCTTGTAATCATATGGTTTTAGTACTTAGTGGTAACAAGATGAAATTTTAATTATCAGGACGTTCTGGAGGCTTTTTGATTATACCGGTAAATAAATTGGCTATAATTATTACGAGTAGCAAGGAAGATCATTATCTACATAGTTAATATTTTACATAAAACTTCGTATACGTACATGAATGTTGTCAGGTTTATGAAGTATCTCCTTAACGATATCGAAGCTTTTTTCCACAGTTTCAAAAAAACTGGTCGCGTATGGACCATTGTACAAATGTCTCAGTTCCGCCCACCAATCCCCTCCGGATAGGAAACTGAGCACGATGTTATAGTTCTGCAGATTACTCTGAAGATACTTAAGGTATACAGCCAACCCTAAGTCGTATGCGTACTTAATTGAAGATTTTAGAGATTTAGTTAGTTGTTTCCTGGAAATAAAAAGGGATTTTATACGTACATTCTAGCATAGCTAAAAATATTGTGAATCGAAATTCTTGCTTCTTGGTCAAATCTTACCTATCTTGAAAGAATTTATAAACGTCCGTATGCTCATCACCATCCTGAAGTGTATTCATCACAATCATCAAACTTTTCTTTGCACCATTATAATCACTAACGATAGCATTTTGTACAGCACCATAAACAACTCTATATTGCTTACTACAAATTTGATTCTTCGTCCTTGGCCCTTCATTTAAAATATCTTTGGTAGAGTCATTATTTTTAAAAGATTCACAAATATTATCTAAAGCCTTAACTAAATCATAATTATCATCATTCGATGCTAGAACAGATGTGATTGTATCAAAATGAAGTGCTATAGTCTCATGTGGTCTTCTTTTAAAGGTTTTGCTTATAACTGATATGTCAGCTTCTATTGCTTTGGCATCTTCTTCAGAATAGTTCTCATTAATATTCGATGGTTTTAACTTATCAATGGCTTCAGACAGTTTGTTCGTCATTGCTGTGATTCTTGTTAAGTAAGTTGCAGATAAAAAGTGTTTTCTAATAATATCATAAAATAATATATAGGCGGGATCTGTGTGATTTATTTTGTAATTTATTAAATTGTCAACTGTTTTGGTAAGTTTCTCTTCCACGGTTTCATTTGCTTCTATGAGAATATTGTTATTTGCATTCTTGAGATCAGCAAGCTTATTCGATAGTTTCATTGTTTGGTTAAAAGCGTCCTCGAAATTGCTAGTTAAATTTTGAACTTGAAGAGTATAAAATGTGTATTGCTGAAAATATACATTAAATAATTATTTTCATTGTAGTTCTTGAAGGTGCATTAAAATATGTTTTAAAAGTTAGCAATTTTATTTGCGTAGACTTTTCTTAAATATTGTCATGATCATAACAATATTACTTTAAAACTTTAAGCTCCGATAAATCCATTAAAAAAAATATTTATAAAATATTACCTATACAGTAGGGAAAGATATAGTTGACAATTAAATCAGGTTTTTAGTTTATTCCAGGTTTCTTTTTTACTTACAGGTTTGGCAATAATATCCAAAAAGATGTTGTCGCCTCTAGGCAGCGATATCCAGTATAGCAAAGAAGGACAGATAAATGGTTTCACTTTTTTTATGGCGACGTCATCTATTTTACTTCCAGGCGCTGGAGAAAGTGAGTTAAGAACGGCTTCGCAATCCCAGAAGTCGGTTAGGGCAGCGCGACGGACCTGAAGTCGTATAATTCGGGATCAGAAGATTTTTTACTTGCTATTGTGTTGGAAAGTAGCTGAGTAGCAACTATAAGTACTATTAACTGCCTTCGTGGTTGAGCAAGTTTAGCGTTGGCTTAGATTAGTGCATGATACGGTAGTCGTGGGTTTGAATTTCGCGGAGAGACTACATAATGAAAGTCACTTTGTGAATTTTTCCAATTTTGGTTAGGATATTATTGCAGGCTTAATCACCTGATTGTCTAAAAAGATAGCTGATTCCGTGTTCCGGCGGCACGTTAAACCGCCTGTCCCACCTAATATCTCGGGATGGTAGGCGTTAACTCCCGCCGTTTAAGTATTAAATATCAAATTTTAGATATATAACATATTAAGATACATATAATAATATTTTATGTAATATATTAGGTTACCCACCTGACTCATAAATCCATAATCCCAATACGAATTGAGCAGAGCCGCTACGAACTCTGGGAGTTTGTCGAATAAGATGTAGAGACCAGTGTTTTTGGTGAAACCGAGCATCTGCAGCAGATTTGAGTTCGGTTCTGGAATGAATTTAAAGAGTTGATTTCAATGTCGAATTTTAATTATAAAAATTGAGGTTATCTCATTCGTAAATTGTAAAAAACCCTATCGCACCTAATATAGGCCAAAAACAGGGGTTATCAGTCTGCTGTAGGACTATGCTTTTTGATGATTAAGGAGGGATTTAGAGAGAAACCTGCCCGTTTGTCCAGCGCGTGTTGAAATTCCACTAGTGCCTGGTTTTTCATAAGGCCAGCTTCCAACATGCATTGGACTAGCAGATGATGTTTAAAGTCAGTCAGAGTCGACGAGGCTCGTCAGCAGCTGAGGCCTAAACCAAAACTGGACTTTAAAGCTAACGCAGACACCGTTGTGGGGTGCGTGCACTTCAAGGGTGACCCTACCCCGAGACCTCGAGCTGGATGCCGAAATATTTTAAGATTTAATATGTAGATATAATGTTAATATTATTTTTTAAGAAATTTGCACTTTTTTCCAAGTACTCGATTATTTAAAATTTTAGTTCTTTTGCGTTCGTATTTTTTTTTAGTTGTTTTATAGTAAAGACCTACCAAATTAATAGTAAAATGGCGGAGTTGCAGCCGAATATTACATATTTCCTTTAACATACTCACCATAGATCTCATTGAAATACGTGAGCAGTTCTTCAGATGCGTCTTTCACGACAATGGACACAGCCTGCACAGTGTGCTTCCAAGCCGCGCGCCATATCTCAGCGCAGTGTTCACGACTTGAGATGCACTTAGTGTAGTCTTCCCATAGCGCGCTCACAGACTTATCAGTCGCTACTGATGTTGTTAATGTGTTTATGATCGTGTCCACATTGGCGAATACGGTTCTGTGAGGAGAAATGATGTCTGTTTAAATATGCATTTTAGTAACTTGAGTTATTTCTTTAATGTTGCTTCATAATAAACCAATCAAACTTATTGGAGTAGCTCAGGATAAATGGAATTTGCCTCCGGTATTCTCAGCACTTCGGCGAGGCGTCGTTTCATGTCAGTTTTTTTAGGCCTAGGTTAGGTAACACTTTCGTCGAGCTGGCACATTTGCACATTGGCACAGCTCCCCTGTACTTGGATATGAAATATATGATACTCATATATTTTCCTACAAATACTTCATTTAACAACTCATGACTGCTTGAATAAGGGCCTACACTACAAACATCATCATCAGCTAATTATACATATGCGTACCCACAGAGGGGCACGAGCCTTCACGTTAAGGGTGCATAGGGCTTAGTCTTAAACACAGGCCCAGTGCGGGTTGGACAACTTCACGCACAAGCTTTAAATCAAGAGATTTAAAGCTTGTGCGTGAAGTCGTGAAGACGCAGGCGTGCGCAAGTTTCCTCACGATGTTTTTCTTCACCGTAACACCATCGGATAGCGTACATACCTATAAGTAATTTACGAATATTTGAAGACACATTGGTACGTGGCGGGATTTGAACCTGCAACCTCCTGAGCATTTTCCCAAAACTTTAACAGATTATTGAAAGTGGGCGCCTATCGTAATTTTTTATCGCTTAGCCACCCTTGACGGCACCCTCACGAAGTTACCGGTTATAAGTTATAAGGTTGATCACCTACGGTATACATATAAAGATATTATGAACATATTCTATTCATCCTGGATGAGAAAAGCGGAGGACCGGGACATAGGGGAGACCTATGTCCAGCAGTGGACTACAATAGGTTGAATAGAATTATGAACATATAATTTACCTTAATGTATCATTCAAATCAGCACCACTGAAAAGGTCACCCGCATGCTTCCAAGCGCCAACTATAGTGAGATGAACTTCCTCGTCAGTACCATTGATGAGCTCTTCTATCCATTTTTTTATCAGTATTGTGTCTTCCACCAGCGTGTCGAATGCTCTCGAGAATTTCAGGAATACCTGTGGTTCAAGTTTTGTTGTGTTCCATGCTGTAGAATTCTAGAAGAAACAAGTCGAGAATTAGCAATGATAAGTTATATTTGCTCAAATAGTTTTCAATATTCGAGGGCACTCGGACCATAAAATCCACACTGGCAAAGTGCTGATAACCAGTTTTAGACTTCCCCTCTCCCTTCTCCTTACAGAATCTTTATAAAGGAGGATGCACCATAGGCAGGTGAGATTGTCATGGGTCTTATAATATCTCTCTTCAATGTATAGCAGTTCACTGCTGGACTTGGGCTTCCCCCATTCTGCAAAGAGCAAAGGCTTGGAAAAAATATTCGACTTTGTACACATTTTTTTTTGCAATCAAGGTTTAAAAACATTAATAGTCAAAACAGAATTACTTAAAACTATTAATAGTTTTCTTTGAAGCCCTTCAACACTATACCTGGTTTTGGCAGGCGTATCACATACCGTCAGGTGATAATAACATGGAAAATTAGTCAAAAAGTATCTTTAATCTCAAAAATAGCTACTCACGTATATACTGATGTTCCTGTCCTGTATAAACTGTATCCATTCGTCCCTTACTCCCGACTCGATGCAGGCCAGAGTCTCAAGAGACCTTGTGGCTGAAGCTCCAGCTTCACTTAACGGAATCAAATCCGCTACACTGGAGTTTGAGCAAGGCCAGGCCGGGGGACGAGTTGATCAGGTCTATTATTGGTTCCACCTGTGCATGATTAACATTATAATTATCAGCCTATAATGTTCTACTGCAGGGACAGGCCTTCTCACACAACTTGACTATGGGGAGTTTAGGCCGTAACCAACCATGCGGGCCCATGGCAGATTGGTGGTTGAATAACAATTACCAATAATTAACATTTAATCGCCCCCTTATTACGTTCAACGTTACCCCCTCAACGTTGGGTGTAGATCGCTACGTGCAAAAGTATTCGCTGTCATAAAAAGTAACCGACGATGCAGGAAAATTGGAAACAAAATAGCTAATAATGGAAGATTTAGGTCCTTATTCTAGAAAGGACTCAACGTTGATCTTTCCTTAAATTTAGTTAGAAAGGGATGGTGCTATTTATCGTATAGAGTGCTATCCCTTTCTAACATTTTTCAAGTAAAAGACCAACGATTGACTCTTGATACGGGCCTTAAAATTAATTTTAATAGGTACTTACGTCTACCAGTCCTTTGACCAGCAAATTGACCAGGTCTACTAGTAAATAGGGTAGATTCGGGATCACTGATGCCAAAGCTTCTCCCGTCATTGGTGGTATTTCCGAGGAGTAGCTTTCGTTGTGAGACAGCGCTACAGGATAAATAAAATAATATAAATATTAATTTAAAAAACTTAAACAAACTTACAATATAAAAACACTATAACACTAACATCAAACTAAAAAAATTAAACTTTTAAAACTAAACTAATCAAACCTAAATATAATCTATGTTGGTAAATGATATTGAAACATATAAATATGTTCTTAAATCCATACTAATATTATAAATGTGAAAGTATCTCTGTCTGTCTGTCTGTCTGTCTGTCTGTTTGTTACGCTTTCACGCCTAAACGGCTGAACGGATTTCATTGAAACTTGGTATGTTGATAGTAGCTAACCTAGAATAGGTTTTAGGCTACTTTTATTCCCGTTTTCACCCCCCACTCCCCTAAAATGGGGGTTGGAAGTTTGTATGGAAAATCCTGCAATTTTGGTAGTACGACGCTGAAATTTGGTATGCGGATTATATGTCACAAAAGAAAAAATATGGCATATTTTTTTTTTCAAAAATCCACCCCTAAACCCTTTAAATAGGGGAGGAAGTGTCATATTCGGTTTTTCGCAGTTTTAAGGTAGATTTTATTGAAACTTGGTATGTTGGTAGTAGGTAACCTAGAATAGGTTTTAGGCTACTTTTTGTCCCGTTTTCACCCCCACTTCCCTAAAATGGGTGGAAGTTTATATGAACATTCCGCAATTGTTGTAGTACGATGCTGAAATTTGGTATGCGGACTATATGTCAGAAACGAAAAAATATGGCATATATTTTTTTTTCAAAAAACCACCCCCAAACCCTTCAAATAGGGGTGGAAGTGTCATATTCGATTTTTCGCAGTTTTAAGGTAGATTTTATTGAAACTTGGTATGTTGATAGTAGGTAACCTAGAATAGGTTTAAGGCTACTTTTTGTCCCGTTTTCACCCCCCACTTCCATAAAATGGGGGTTGGAAGTTTGTATGAAACATTCCGCAATTTTGGTGTAACGACGCTGAAATTTGGTATGCGGACTATATGTCAGAAACGAAAAAATATGGCATATTTTTTCAAAAATCCACCCCCAAACCCTTCAAATAGGGGTGGAAGTGTCATATTCGATTTTTCGCAGTTTTAAGGTAGATTTTATTGAAACTTGGTATGTTGATAGTAAGTACACTAGAATAGGTTTTAGGCTACTTTTTGTCCCGTTTTCACCCCCCACTTCCCTAAAATGGGGGTTTGGGGGGGAAAACATTCCGCAATTTTTGTAGTACGACGCTGAAATTTGATGCAGACTGTTTGTCAAACGAAAAAAAATGGCATATATTTTTTTTCAATAATCCACCCCCAAACCCTTCAAATAGGGTAGGGATTGTCATATTCGATTTTTCGTAGTTTTGAGGTAGATTTTATTGAAACTTGGTATATTGATAGTAGGAGGCTGCTTTTTGTCCCGTTTTCACCCCCCACTCCCCTCAAATGGGGGTTGGAAGTTTGTATTCCGCAATTTTTGTAGTACGACGCTGAAATTTAGTATGCGGACTATATGTCAGAAACGTAAAAATATGGCATATATTTTTTTTTCAAAAAACCACCCCCAAACACTTCAAATAGGGGAGGAAGTGTCATTTTCGATTTTTCGCAGTTTTAAAGTAGATTTTATTGAAACTTGGTATGTAGATAGTAAATAACCTAGAATAGGTTTAAGCCTACATTCCGCAATTTTTGTAGTACGACGCTGAAATTTGATGTGCAGACTGTTTGTCAAAAACAAAAAAACATGGCATATATTTTTTTTCAATAATCCACCCCCAAACCCTTCAAATAGGGGAGGGATTGTCATATTCGATTTTTCGTAGTTTTAAGGTAGATTTTATTGAAACTTGGTATATTGATAGTAGGAGGCTGCTTTTTGTCCCGTTTTCACCCCCCACTCCCCTCAAATGGGGGTTGGAAGTTTGTATGGAACATTCCGCAATTTTTGTAGTACGACGCTGAAATTTGGAATGCGGACTGTTTGACAGAAACGAAAAATATGGTATATTTTTTTTTCAAAAATCCACCCCTAAACCCTGCAAATAAGGGAGGAAGTATCATATCCGATTTTTCGCAGTTTTAGGGTAAATTTTATTGGAACTTGGTACGAGTATGTTGATAGAAAGTAGCCTAGAATAGGTTTTAGGCTACTTTTTGTCACGTTTTCACCTAACACTTCCCTAAAATGGGGGTTGGAAGTTTGTAGAAAACATATTATATATATATATATATATAATACGTTATATCATATATATTAATGATTTATATATATGTTTTTTTTGGAAATAGACCCCAAAACCGTTAAAGGTGTGGGGGGGAAGCCTATGTGTAGTTATATATGTATATATATCCACAAAATTGACCCCGAAACCTTTTAAATTGGGGGGGGGGGGAGGGAGGGGATCCGTTTTTGGAAATGGACTCCAAAACTTTTAAACTTGGGCGGGGGATTCCTATGTATAGTGATATATATGAATACATAATTTTCTTTAGAAGTTCAAACAGTTTACAAAATAGAAAGCTAAAAAAAAAAATATGATGGCTATTTGTCATGAACAATAAATCTTGCATATTGAAGTTTTTGCAAACCGGCCCTTAAAGCCTTAAATAAGAAAAAGAAGAAGCAGTGTTGCAGTGTTGAAATTATTCTGTTTTCGTTACCAAGTGGATGGCTCCACTTTCCTGGTAACGAAAACAGAATAATTTTGTCATCCCGAATTTAACGCGGGCGAAGCCGCGGGCAAAAGCTAGTATCATATAAATATAAATAATCGTCATCATTGCAGCAATCGACATATCCACTACTCTCAAAGGCCTCCCCAAATGAACACCACTCGGAACAATCCCTAGTAGTTAACATGCATTGGCTCCTTATACCTTATACTGGTCACCTTAACTAAGTCAAAAAGTTTATTTTATGAGTTCGTGGACACCTCTTAGAAATATTCTTATCCACTACCGTGCCCATTGCAAATGCATCTATTATATAAGAAATTTCGGGCTCGATTTGTCTCTAGATAGATCTATCTATAGTGAAACTTATTAATATTTTTTTCCTTTTTCTCCTTTTGTATTTGCAGGATTTTCAGCTGTTGATAAATACCTCACATAAACAAATTTGTGCCTTTTTATGTACCAAACGTGCACGATATTCGACTTTATTTTGCAAGTGGGTGCATTTCAGGTTTTCTATTCTTTAGAGAATGAAATTGCGAACTTTGCCTCGATGTACGGTTGTGAAGGTGTGAATTAAGAATTTTATAGGTCTTCCTTGAAATATCATGTAATCCCTCTCCGATTCGAATAAAAAATGTAGTATTGTAACTTACCAAAGATAAGCTTGACTAGATCGTCAACCACGAGGATTGGCGCATGCGCAGATCCCAGTGCGTGTTTCAGCTTGAGCCAGCCTTCGCTCACCAACCCAAAGGCATCCCGGTCTACCACGTCCAGAAGGCGAAACAACAGCTTTATGCTGAAAATAATACAAATAGTATTTGTGTTATCAATATCATCATCATCTGCCGTTAACGGCTCTCTGCAGGGCACATGCCTTCCCAACATTTGTCTCCATGGACGTTTTGATGCAGAGGATGTAAGGATCTCAGCATACATCTTCCGGAACCAAGTCAAACTCACCTACTTTAGTTCCATCCATCTCTTCAATATATGGTTGGCAAAACAGCTGAACATAGGTCTCCCGCATTTTGCGTAAGATTTCTCGGTCATTCGCTCCGCAAATTCATCAACCCTTTGGGCTGGAGGGTGTTCTGCGCTTGCTAAGAAGCGGTCTTCACTACTAGCTCGTCTCCTCTAACACACATCGGTTCGGTGACATACATGAACAGCCCACTGCCATTTGAACTTGCTGATTAGGCGAGCTTTATCGGTTAGGTTTTTCTCTTACGAATAATTTCATTTCTAATTTTATCCTAAATCGTGCCTGTTAACAAGTAAGAATCAAGCAACACACCATCACGAACTAGACAAAACGCGGAGGATTTCAATACGTTTGATTGCGATGGTTGCTTAACTCAATAACTGCAGGAGAGCAATGCTACGGCACGAATAGACTCGATCGCAGTCCACTGCTGGACATAGGTCTCCCCCATTTTGCGCTAGATATCCCGGTCCTCAGCCTTACTTATGAACCTCCATCGTGCAGGAGGGCGTCCTACGTTAAGCTTGCCAAGATGCGATCTCTACTCCAGAACTCGTCTGCTCCAATGGCCATCGGTTCTGCGTCATTACCAGCCCACTGCCACTTCGACTTGCTGATCCAGCGCTCTAAGTGTTTTTCCTATGTTTTGTCTCTTTTTAACCCATTGAACGTCGGGAATCCAGACACAAAAGAAAATCAATTGTGTCTGGCGCCTTAACGCGTCATTGGTGGTCAAAGTTCGTTTGCTTAACTTTGCAATAAAAAAAAACTAAAACAACGTAGTACTTACCTCAAATGCAAGCTTTTATCTATAGTATTAGAGCTAAACCAGAAGTCTTGTACTTCTTTCATCAACTTTTCCACATTCCTTTGCTGCTCCACGTCCATCCCGTAGCTGGTGAACTCGAATAAGTAAGGATAATCTTGATCCAGTTTCATGTATATCTGTTTCAAGCCATTGATGAGAACCGTCCAGTTCACTTCTTCCGTCAGGCTGTGGTCTGATTTCTTCACCGTTGCTATCTACAGACACATCGTTGTATTAAAAGTTAAAATCTATTTGTTTAGTTAAGATTTCAAGTTAAGACTTGATAACGTCGAAAATAATTAACATTCAATTCTTTTTTTAACAAACTATACTGTGTTTAAAGACTTGTGCCTACAGTGGGAGTTTTTAAATCTATTTCCTAATTTTTGAAGGGCATACATAAAAGTAAAATGAATATTACGTTTTATTATACGAGTCTATTGAAGTGAGCAATGAAATAGATAGTCCACGGTAAGTTATTTTATTGAACTATACGGTTCAACCGATGATAAAACAGTATCAGCCATAAACATTACCAAGAAACGCAAGACCAGAGGTTTCAGAGAGCTATGTATCCCGAAATCTAACGGGAACTAGTATAGTACTATTAATTTACTAGCACAATAATTATAACTGGAATTTTCAAATAAAAGATAATTATTATATACCAACCGCATGAGCAATCTTGGAGTCCCGCTCCAGACCAGCATCAATGGCTTCCGTAGCGGCACAAAGGGCTGAGACTAGTGCTTCTTGGTCAGATCCATAAGGTAGTTCTAAGTACTCTTTTGCTGTTTCTACGCCATCACACACTACGTCTTTGCTCAAAGTCGATAAACATCTGTAAGTCTGATAAAACGTATTCATTATAGTAATCAACTCAAAACCCATTTATTCACTTTAGGTTTACAATAAGCATTCATGAACATAAGCATTAGCCCTTGAATACTCGGAGTAGGCACCTGATTTACTATTAAAGGCTGTTTTCTTAACATTATAGGACTTAATAAGTTTAGAACTTGAGCCTTCCTTAAGTGACAGTTTTTCTTTCAGCCTTGTCGCTATGACTTCACTACCTAAGCCAGTGGTCTGAGCGATGAATCGGATCTGCGTGAACCTGGAATCTTGGGTTAGATCCCCACAGAGGAACCGCATAGTGGAAGTTATTTTGTGCGGTTTTTCTTTAGTCACTGGTTGAGTGTCTGAAACAAATGATCATTCCGTGCTTCTCAGGGCACCTTATCGTTCCTACAAATATCTTAGTATGGGATAGTCGTTATCGTTAGTTTGTTTCCGCATTGGGCCCACGTAGCGGGATATATTCCCCATAGAGGGAAGGTTACCGTGGGATGTAATATTCTGCTTGATTTTGATTATCTTTCTAAGTTCAGTGTTTGAATTTTTCTTTAATTTAACATGTTTTCTTTAAATAAAGGAAAAAGTACCTTATCCTCATTCAACAAAGTGCTCAACATAGTTTGTACTATAGCAGGGTAGTGTTTCTTCACGCCATTCGTTGTTTCTTGTGTGGTAAGATCTAACTGTTGCTTTATAGCGCTAACTATGGTTGTCAGATCCAGCAGTATCGGGGATATCTTGAAGTCGAGGATTGCGTTCTGCTTGACAACTTCTTTTGCTAGTGCACCATGGACAGTTATTCTGGAATAAATTAAATAATTCACTTAACTCCTTCTTCGCTTAAAATTATTGCATTTTTCGTAACGAGTGCTTGACATAGGTCCTTTTTATTTTAACTTTCTAATTCTCCTTTATTTATACTAAGAACGTGTAGCTATTAAATATTTTAATTGTCGATTTAAACACAACAGTCATCAAAACTGAGCGTCGGTGGCTCAATGATGTGGTCTGTTGCCCTTCTACCGGGAGAGCTGAGGTTCGAATCTCGCAACGTATTCAAATTTTCGAAATTATATGTACGTTATCCGACGATCTTACGGTGAAGGAAAACATCGTGCGGAAACCTTCGTATGCCTGCGAAGAGATATATATGGTTGTGCGTGAAGTCAGCCAATCCGCACTGGTACCCGCGTGGACGACTAAGGCCTAATCACCCTATACGTGTATGCTCGTGCCCTTCGGTAGGGACGTTTAATGCGCTGATGATGATGAGTCAACAAAACCTTTATTCCTTACTGGCAATTAGAAAGAGCATCAAAAATTTAAATAAATGTTTATTTAATTTAGCTCCGCTCTCGTATTTCGGGATGAGGACACTGTAGCACAGTTATCGGATATAGCAGCTTCAACTTGTCTGGGGTGACGGGTTAAAGTCTAGCGGAAGATCTTGAGAAGATTACAGGTTATACAAGTTCAGTATTTTAACAACTACTCACAATATCTGCTTTCCCAAATGTCCTCTCTCTGTAAATATCCGTATAAACTCTGAATCATCAGAAACGTTGAACAGCGTGTTCCAGTCCACGGGTATCTTTTCTTTTGATTTAAACTCAAGGAGTGTTTGTGTGAAGTTTTTAAGCACATCGAAGTCTTGTTCGATTGTATACAGCTGGTCTGTGACGTCTTTGCCGAAAGTTTCTTGGACCACTATTGATGCCATGTTATTGATCTATGAAACAATTTAATAATTAAAATTTAATTTTATGAAAAAAGATACTTTACGATTCGTTTGTGTTTTACACTCAAATACTAAAAAACAATAATACTGAAAAAAGCGTTTTTATTGGAAATCTACAACTACAGCCGTGCAACAGTTCATAATAATGACTTTCCGCAATGATTTTCCCGCACATTTTTTTTATTCAAAGTAGGCCGTTTTTTAATTTAAGATGATACATCTGTAAGTAATCAAGATGTAGTATTTTGGGTTAAGTTCTTATTATTATTCATACTAGGTGGCGATGTGTCTTTGGATATTATATCCAATTAAATTAAAGTAGAGTTTGTATTATGGCTACTAAACAATGGTTAAACACACTTGTATAATCGCCAAAAAACATGTAGAAAGTGATAGCAACATTATAAGAATATACTCACAATGTCGCGAACTTCATAAATGCCAAAAGAGTTGATGAGATCGGCCATATAATTTTTCCATGCGTCGGTACAAAGCTGTTTCTTCAACAAGTTTGCTTCGTCTTTTGACACTTTGAAGAAGCTTGCGAGTTTGTTACTGTCGCAGAATATCTGACCACGTAGATTCAACTTTGACGTCACTACCTGAAATTTAAGAGGTCATTTTTATGTTAAAAATGCAAGTATGCACTAATCTCCAGTGCTAGATGGGTTTTCCTCAAGTGACAAAAAACAAAATGAAATGGGAAAGCAGATGAAATAAATAAACATCTTATACCTATCAAGGATCACTTCTGATAGGATCTTATTTTGATACATTGTACATAATGTATTTTTTTGTACATACCTGAACACGTTCAGCATCGGCTAAACCCTCAAATCCTTTTCTGATTGTTGCTAAAGGGAGGTTCAAAAGTACTTTGACACCATCAGGGTTCCGCAAGGAGACATCATAGGCCATGTCTTGTATATTCAAGTTAATTTTGACGATCCTATTAGCACCTTCTATAAGTTTTGCCAACAACGTAGAATACAAAAGAACTTCGTGTTTCTTTTTATCCGTCAAGAATTTATTAATTACATTTGTTACTTGAGCTAAGCTGAAAAAGAAAATAATATATAAACTCTGTTTAATGTATCATAAAATATTTAGAATCGTAAGGAATGATATAAATAAATTTGAAAAAGTAACTTAAGCATTCCTGTAATAAATATTTTCAGTGATGATGATTTAATGGTAACCAATCTACTTTTCGAAGGTTCGAATCTACAATCCTACTTTGATTTCCCCTATCTTCTTATTCGTTAAGCTTTGTAGTATATTGTTATGCTCATAAAGTTTAGCAGTTTTATGAAAAGTGTTCCTTGGTTTCACTTACATTTTGAAAATATCAGTAGTAGAAACATTTTTAGTAGCTCCTTTGCCAAAAAGGTCTACAGCATCATTAAACACATCCTTGATGCTGTCCAAACTATCGCTAATGTTCATCTTATTACTAATCTGCGTAAGAACAATACCAGTGGCTTCTTTCACTGATTCACTGGATTTGATGGCAACTATTTTGTCTAAATATTCTAGTGCCATCGTTATCATTTCTGTGACATCCCTTAAAGCTAGGTAGGTTTTGGTACCGCCAAATGTAGGTTGAAAGAGGTCAATTGCTTTATTAATTCTGCAAACAAGTATCAGGTTATAATATGACTATGAAAATATCAAAAATAAAGATTGAAATTAAAAAACAACTCCCACAAAACTATTTATACAGTTGGCTCATTAAATTATAAAAATGTATATAAATTTAGTGCTATAACTAAGAATACAAATACCTGTATTAAATTCAATATGTTGGGTTTGTTTTGTTCGTTACATAGTTAAATAAGTGTGTTAAGAAAAATAATTGTTAAAGCTATGTTCGATATTGTGTAGTTGGGTATGTTTCCCAAAACGAAAAAGTGCAGGAAATACAACGCGTTGTTTGTAGAAATCATTATAAATATTTACCAGTAATGTCCATAGTTGTGTGTGTTATGGATTCATGCATCAGACAAATTCAATAAAAATGTTAGTAAATAGTGAATTAGTGCTATCAAATTTCTATTATTTTTTTTGATTTCATTCAAAAAAGTCAAAAATAAATTACAAAAATTGAAGAATTATTTATAAGATGTACAACGGGAGAAATCTATGTCCAGCATTGGACTGCGATAGGTTACAGAGTGAGGTAACTCAATTCTTGCAATTCTTCAGTTATTACAGTAAATTGACATTGAATCACTTCAATATTTAATTTTGCTATAAATGTCATCGGCAATTTCCCTATGTCTATTATTAGTAGAACTATGTTCCTTGTTAAATGGTGATATATGTAGTAAAAATCCTGATTCCTGTAACTTCACGTGTCAAGATAAGATAGCATTGTACCTAGTCCCTTTTTTCGGGTTCGCTAGCATATTATAGGCAGCAGTTGTTTCTCACCATCAGGTGGTTTATTCTCTTAATCTCCACCTTAATTTATAGATTAAAATAAAGCAGTTTAAAGGCGTTCAGGTTAGACCACAAAGTTAAGTAAGTATATACTCACATGGAAACATTAAAGTAAGTGAAGTCAGATTGCCGACCTAAGAAAAAGGTTGTGAATGCAGGGGGCAGGAAACTCTCAATTTTGGTCATGCGAAGGATTGCAGTCAATGGATCCACCAATGAAGATATGCCGCGGTCCCCAGACAGCTTGTAGTACATATCGCCGATCTAGGCAGATGAGGCAATACACATTATAAAATTTCATCTATGCATTTTTCTGCTCGTATGTTATCGAAAAAACAATAGAACATATATTTATTTGTAGGGAGTTTTAAGTTAAGTTTTTGCCCACCAATCAGTCGAGAATGGTAGTCATTAAACCTTGGCATTTCGTTGTGGGCAAACGCCCAATCTCCTCGTCAATTATTAATCATGAACTCTGATATCATTTTAAAAACATTAAAACATCAAGATAAATTGAAAAATATTTTTTGGGAGATTTATTAGTCTCTCCTAAATTCAAATGTTCAAAATATTTGTTAGGCTACTTTTAAACGTCACACCTTTCTCTTATTTCTTAATAATTTCTTATTTAATTATATATTTAAACAAATGCAAATTACTTACCATTCCTATATATTTGCTGAAGTTAATTTCCATCATCAGTTTTAGAGCTATTTTTTGCATTTCTTTATCTGTTAAGTGACAAAGTTTTCGTACGAAATATTCAAGATCCTGCTTGTTATTCGTCTGCATGAGATTTGCTATTGAATTTACATTACATTTGTCAATGTCGCTGTTAAAAATCTGTAAAAGATAATTGATATTACAGTGTCTATACTTTTTTTTGGTTAAGCCTTTGAACGCCAAAACACGTAAAGGCTTCAAAAATACGAATTCAAACATTATTTATTTAAATAAATTTAAAGAAGATTCTTTTGTGTCTTCAAGATGTATTCGAATTTACCACACGTTCGGAGGATTAATATCTATCGAGAAGACACTCGTGAAGTTACTCTTTTCCAAATTGCTAGATATTCAATTGTGTTTGGCTTTTAAACGATTAAATGAATTTTTATTTTATTTATACCTCTTTAATATGTACTTAGTATTAGGACTTACTGCAGATATATTAAGCGTCGCACTGATAAGTTCACCAGCTTCATAAAGAGTCAGGTTAAGTTCTGAAGCCAACAGCCTCCTCACTCTTGGTGGATTGCTGAACAGACTCCCGACTTTTAAGCCGTCTTCTGTAAAAATAGATTTTTGTTTAAATACAAGAGATAATTTTTTTGTGTATGTTACTGGCTTCGTAGCAAATCGCTTCGATTTAGCTTATTGCTGCCCTCTGTTGGATATAAGTCCTCGCCTTCTTGGATGTAAGTTTCGATTTATTGTTGTGAATCGATATCACATTCAGCGTTTATGTCTCACTTGACTGCGGAATTTCACTAAGGGTAGGACACATCCCTTCCTTCATCAAGACGAAAGTTATTGAGAAATGCATGGTAGAATCGTTGGCGTAAAAGCTGCAGTTCTACTCTTACTTACTAGGCTGGTTCAACGGTCCGAAGTGGATCTTCGTCTCAGACACAGATTTCGCCATTCCGTTCTATCCTCAACCACCTGAGAAGAGTAAGAGAGCCATGCTTCGGCACGAAAAGCACGACCGAACTACGGCCTCACAAAACACCACCAAGAAACAACGCCTTGCATCATACTGCTATCAGTGAGTGACTTAAAAAAGGCCCAAATTCCCTTCCCTTCCTTATATTTCCATTTACCTGTCCCTGTTTAAGATGTGCCACGCATCTGTTGTTCCTTAGGAGTCGAGAGTGTACATTAGTGGCTGTACCATATACCATAAAGTGAATTTTCTGGTCGTTTGTCTATTTATGAAGTAAAAAAACGGCCTCCAGGACGTCTCATTGGGCCCTTTCTGTTTGGCCGAGTAAAGTGACTCTTCCGTCAGTGAAAATGTAATTCGTGCGGTGCAAAGTGGCGCCTTGAAAATTATGTATAATTATTCCTATTCTCATGTAAGTGATATTCATGTCTTAAATGAGAAATAAAATTATATCTTAACCTAAAGGACGATTTGGTGTAATTTCGGTTTCGATCCCCGGGCAGTACAAACATTTGTGTGCGAAGCATGTCTGTTTGTATTGGTTTGGGTGTGTTATACGTAAAAAATTAAAGTATGTTTATCCGTTGTTTAGTACCCATAACAGGCTTAATGTTTAGTTTGGGACTAGATGGCGGTGTGTGAATGTCAGTGAATATTTATTATTTATTTACAGTCCGTACTTTTATAAATAATGAAATGTCTTACTGCTGATTTCCACCATTGTGGGATGGTCCAGTACATCAGCAAGGGTGGCGAGCAGCTGCATAGAGTCGGGGACTGTCTCAGCAACCTCCAGCACTGTCTCGTTGTGCAGCATTGGAGACACGCGACGCTGCATTTGTGTTAATCTAGGACAAATGAACGTCATTATCATCATCCGCCTTGATCCTTGATGTATTCGACTTCTCTAATATTCTACGACATGCATTTACAAAAAATAAGTATAAAATATGTGCATTAGATTTTTAACCAAAGTACAAGTTCCTCTTTAAATTTGGAGCAAGATAACGCTGTGTAATCATTATCAGCATCAGTCACGAGCCTACTCGTGGCGGGTGTATAGGCCATAGTCGTTCACGCGGGCCCAGTGCGGATTGACCGACTTCACGCAAACCTTTGAATTGCTTCGTAGGCATGTGCGACTCTCCTCACGGTGTTATCCTTCACTGTAAGAGAGTCGGATAAACGTACATATAATTTGTAAAATCCGAAAAGACATTGGTATGTGGCAGGTAACTGCACCCTCCAGATTGGAAGGCAACAGTCCATACCAACGAGCCACCTACACTCAAATGTATTCACCATGGAATTTAGTAGATATTTATTTTTTCGGACCCTAAGCCTGGCCCTCTGTAGGCCCTGCTAAACAGGGACACAGTCAGCATCTGAGCTAGAATTTATTTGGTCTATGCCTCCCAGGGGTAACAGCTCTAGATTTTCCGCTATATTTCATCGAGCTATATACAAAAGTCATTACTTTAAAGCTACAGGATCGACACTTACTTGGAGTTCTCATACGTGGGTATTTCCTGGTACTGGTCCATTGGTGAGCATTCGTTGTTGACGCTACACACGAAGGACTGGACAAAGGTCAGCATACCAGCACTGGGGAGCGCTCGCGCCGGAAACTGACCTGATTCCAATGATGTAAAAAATTATTCTCACAAAACAATCGAAAAAAGTGTTCCGACTGTAGTGACAGCGCACATACACATATTTCGAATTTCGAATACATTTACCTAAACAAAAGAGTACAAACTGTACTCTCTTCGGCGGTTCGTTTTGAGGCACGGATGGCGTATCTAATTTTATAAATACGGAATATCATTGCCTGATTCATGAGAAACATACATTATCATAGAACTGAATTTCTCATCTCAAACTGAAAGTCACACATGACGAACTTACATGCAAACACAAACAAACCTACATACTACTCATCTATTATGATTAAAATTATATATTATAAAATGTCATTGTAAATTCGTTTTCCAAGATAGCTTGATTAGCTTGGGCACCCTGGATTCAACGACCACTAGCCTACCTGTAGTGTCGTTGCCTGGATTTTTTTATAGGATAGGGGGCAAACGAGGTGACAGATCACCTGATGGAAAGTGAATACTGCCGCCCATGGGCATTTGCAACACCAAAGGACTTTTAAAATTACGATTTGACTATTTAAACATTCAAGCTTATTTCTAACTTAGTTTTTTAAAGTTCGTTACATTCGAGTCCCACTCTAGGACGCCCTTTGGCTCGTGTAAAATTTTTAGGTGAGAGCCATCTGCGCTGTGAAAAGTCAGCTTTAGATAGTAAGGAATCCGGTCGGCAATTCCACCTTTTCCCTTCCTTTTTTCCTTTTCTTTTTGAAAGGTTGGCAACACACGTTGATTCATATAGTCAGTGTCCATGGGTAGCGGTATCACTTACCATCAGGTAAAATATCTGCTTGTGTCATCATCATCAGCTCATTAAACGTCCCCACCGAGGGGCACGAGCCTACCCGTATAGGTGATTAGGCCTTAGTCGTCCACGCGGGCCCAGTGCGGATTGGACGACTTCACACACAACCTTCGAACCTCTTCGCAGGCGTGCATGAAGGTTTCCTCACGATGTTTTCCTTCACCGTAAGAGCGTCGGATAACGTACATATATTTATGTCTGCTTGTGTGAATATGTAGAAAATAGAAACAAGAGAGGATGGGAGAAGGCAGTACCGGCCCATAGCAATAATTCAATAAAGTACTTTTTTGTATTGAACATTTTGCTAACCCCTAAAAACACAAAAAAAACTTAGGCTCAAAACCTATTGTCTCACTAAAGGTCGCTTCCTTAAAGAGTCTTCCGTCAAAACATGGAATTCAAAAGATTGAACAACTTACCAAAACGGTATGAATTGAATCACGATTTTTGTAATAGGATAGCTTCTTTATATGGTATACGGTAAACTAAAACAGAAGACCTTCAAACAAAATACTGCAATAATGAATGAAAGGTTTTTTATGTGTCTTTTTGTGATTTACTGTATTTTGTTATTGTTTATATTTTCACTGAATAAATATTTACTTTATTTACTTACTTACAATAAGAATGGAAGCACATTTTGTACTATCATTACTACTCCGTTTGGTGTAGCTCTTTAATCTATCGCAGTCAACTGTTGGACTTAGGTTTCCCCCAGATATACTTTTTGCACCAGATCCCGGCCGTCCGCTTTCATCACCCAGGCTTCATAAGTCACCATAGTACGAGTACGAGCCGAAGGCCCACACTACGCATGCCAAGACGCGGTTTCCCCAAAGATACCCTGATAAAAAAATTAAGACGATTCCGTGCTAGTGGGACCACAATAGGCAGTCGGTCCCAGCTACAATCTTAGGATAGTAGTCGTAAACACCAATCCGCGTTGGGCCCACGTGGAGGTTACGGCCCAATCTCCCCATGGCTATATTCTATAGGAAGGCCTGTGCCTTGCAGTGAGACGTAATAGGCTGATAATGAAGACATCGACTCGAATATAGCTCGCCAAGTAGCAATAAAATTTAAGTACTGAGATGTTATTCACACGTATAAATCTTCATAAAAGTGACACTTCAAATGCAAATTACATGAAACCGAACATTACCTTATCAAAGTACTATTTCGAACTTGAATTGTTATCAGAACTAAATGAAAAAGGTCATCCATTGCCCTTCATCGTCGTCCTTTAGCCCACATCATTATTTTTTTGACGGCATGTAGCCCATTATTGGTAGAAATTAGTCCATAAGTCTTTGGCGAAAAGGGCGATAGGTTAATGATCGTGCCTTGGTTAAGTCGGCTATTTTCTTAGGGTGGCAGTCGTGAACCAATCAGAACTTTTTCCACGTGGTGGATTACCAGTCTCCCCATCGCCATCGCCCAGGAGGGTTTAATTAGTCGGCAGCGGAATTACTCTTAACCAGATCACGTCTGCTCCAACGGCCATCGGTTCTGCGACACCCGTGACCGGTCCACTGCCATTTCCACTTTCGAGTTTTTTTTTTTTTGATTTGATTTTGTTGTTGGCCGCAGATGGCCTTAACGACGTCACCGGATGAAAATGGCGAGCCTAGCTCAGCCGATGATTGGCTCCGGTCGCGGCACGAGACCGCTTACGGATACCTATCGAAGTAGGAGAAGAAGGACGGCCACTAAGGGCGCCCACTAGGGCTCGAACCTCAACTTAGTGCCGTCCCTCGGACGAGGGAGGAATATGACGGAGCCTTTCGAGTTATGTCTTTTTTTTGTTCTTATAGAGAAATGGAATAAAGAAGAGGGGGAGGAGGGTTTGAATCTCGAGTAACCTCACTAAAACACAACTCATGAGTTATATCATGCCGGTGTTTCTTCGAGTCGTTCGAGTTCGAGATGAGAGACATAAAATATATTAATAACAAATGACAATTCAAAATTATCTGTTTAATATTTATTTGAATAAAGTTATTTTGAGTTTGAGTCTGCATATTCGTGCCCGAAGTATGTCTCTCCCACACTTTGTCACATGGTAATATTACTTACATGTGGAGAAGTCTTGGTTGTCTACGTTGATTCTGACCACGTAGATACACATCATCACCAGGGTCGCCCATACTATTCCAGCTAGTGTAACCTGAAAAAAAAAAACATTTTTCGTACGTCTATTTTATTTTTATTTTTTACTTGACGGTTAGGACGTGCACTATGGTAAGTGATACGTCTGACCATGACATAATAGCATTGGAGGAGACCAATAACTGATAGACAGTTATTATCTCGATGAGTGCCGCACTGGGAGCGTCGGTGGCTCAATGGTGTGGTGTTGCTTTCCTACCGGGAGACTGAGGTTCAAATCCTGCGAGTACCAATATGTTTCCGAATTTTCGAAATAATATGTACGTTATCTGACGCCTTAACCTGCGCACGCCTCCGAAGAGATTTAAAGGTTGTGCGTGAAGTCGGTCAATCCGCACTGGGCGCGCGTGGACGATTAAGGCCTAAACACCCTATACGGGTAGGCTCTTGCCCCTCGGTGGGGACGTATAATGAGCTGATGATGATGATGATGACAACGATGTGTCTGTAGATAGCAACGGTGAAGAAATCAGACCACAGTCTGACGGAAGAAGTAAACTGGAAGTTCCTCATCAATGGCTTGAAACAGATATACATGAAACTGGATCAAGATTATCCTTACTTATTCGAGTTCACCAGCTATGGGATGGACGTGGAGCAGCAAAGGAATGTGGAGAAGTTGATGAAAGAAGTACAAGACTTCTGGTTTAGCATTAATACTATAGATAAAAGCTTGCATTTTACTCAAAATTAAAACTCAAAAGTTTATCAGTGTACATGCAAGGGTGTGTGTTTGCCAGTATGAATTCGTGCATGTGTCCGTACGTGTATTACTGTAGCTATTGTATGAATTCGTGCATGTGTGCGTGCGTGTATTACTGTATGTGTGATTTTACTCACAGGGTTCCTTTTCCTGATGAGGTAGTCCTTCCAGAGCAGCAGCCTCAGCTGCCGGCCCGCCGCCATTTCATCCACCACCCAACATCACTGGAACAAGCAAATATCAGTCAGAAACATCATCATCAGCATAATAGTTCTTTATAATGACTACTGCTGTTAGCCGCAGGTGGCTTATACAGCTTCACCGGACAAGTGACAAGCGCTGATAGCTGTCAGTAGTGTCGGCCTAAAAGATAATGGGTCCTAATTAAATCTTTCATTATTTTCATCATCATCATTATAACCTAGAATGTCCACTGCTGAACGAAGACCTCCCCTAATGATTTTCACGAGGATCGATCCCTTGCAGTTGACATCCATCTGCTACCCTCCACCTTAACCAGGTCAAATTAAATTAAATCTTTCAACATACAATAATTTAAGCGTATGAGAGCCCCGTTTTGCAAGAATGAGCCAAGTCGACTAGCTTTTTTTAAGTTTTATCCCTTAAAGTATTCTTTTTTATTACCATATCATCATTAATACGGACAATGGCAAAGTTCTGAAATCGTAACTTTTGGATCATACCCGGTGGCTTACCACCATCTCTTAAAACAGTATTACAAAGCATATTACTTCACCTGTTCTGGTACAACAATGCTGATGTATCATTATAGTAGTACTCTTCTAAGAGATGCGGTAACTCCCCTGATCGTTAGAAATTTTGTATTTGGCAGATACATTATTTATGTTATAAGTCAGGACGCTCACCTGATGGTAAGTTATACGCCTAAACAAAGCGTCATTGAAGGAGACCAACAACTGATAGACAATAATTATCCTCCATCAATGGCGCACTGCGCACTTGACCCGAGAAATAAGATGATAGGTCACTTATACCTGGTTATTTCACTAGCTACACACTAGTGCCCTCATCCCGACACAGAAGTAGGTATTGCACTCCTGTTTCACGGGCTCTGCGGCGGTACTTCCCTAGACGACTCAGTATCGAGTCTACCACCTAGTATAGTATTTATTTTCTTCAGAATTTAACAATAAGATTTCATTTTATTCTGAACTAGAATTGCATATAATAATTAGTTGCATAACAAGGGAGGAGCCGACCAGACGTCACAAATTCCATGCGACCTTTGTTATTGAAGGCGCTGAAGCAAAAACCAGTAATTGCAATGATGAGACAGAAAATGCGGCGGCCATATTGTTTCCAAACACGCAACTTTATCTGAATCCCCCATGTCTAGTAAGTTTGAGCTAATTTATTTTCAACCAGCCCATACAGGCCTAGATATGAGGAGAGCGGACTTAAAATGCAGATCAGTAGGTGTTAACTACTACTATCCTAAGATCGTAGCTGGGACCGACGGCTTCACGTGCCTTCTGAAGTGTGGAAGACCATTTTATGATATTGAGCCTATAAAAATAACGATGTTATTGCGCACGACCTCCAAATACCAACTGTAGAGGAATTCATCGAATCTCAAGCCCGAAAAATGTATGGCCGCACTGACAATAGCCCGCATGACCATCTACGGGGCATACCGCCTCAATTCAACCGACCCCCAGACCCACCAGGAAGAGCTCTCCCAAGGGAGCTTCTGAAAGACAGAGGTCCTCCAAGTGCTGATTGCTCCAAAACCAGTACTACGCATAGTCACGCGTATGTAGTAATTATTTCTATACTCTCCCTGTGCCTGATTACGCAGCCGCCCGCTCGCTGGTCGCTCACTGGGCCTCCCCCTTTGGGGTCTCATCCGGTGGACTTGACCGCGCTGAGGGCGGCCACGCGATGCACGAGGGGAGAATAATTTACCCTTCCCATTAGGATGAATAATCACCATGCGGGTTTGATACCCTCATGAGAAGACGCCCGGGCCATAAGCCGTGGTTTGATGCCCGTACCCCGGCTAAGCGGGAAGAAACTAGACAGAGAGAGAGAGAGAAGCCTATAAAAAATATTAAAGGAAGCCTATAACGTTCCCAGTAGGGGCAGGCCATCTCACGCTGCATGGCTATGGGTAATTTGGGCCGTAACCCACCATGCAGATCTTAAGCGGATTGGTGGGTTTACAACTACCATACTAAGTCACGGCTAGTCGTAACTAACTGTTTAAGTGCATTCTAAAGCGCGGAATAATCCGTGAAAATATTTTTAGATATAAATGGAAGCCTTCTCAATTCCTAAGCAAGTTTACTGATGTTTAATCGCAACTAGAAGATAAAATCGCAATTAAAAGCGTTTGCTAATTTCAGTGTAAAATAACGATAATAGTTGGACATACAAATATTATCGCGAAGATTTTTGTATATATTCATATGTTCTTTAATATGTAGAACATACTTTAGCATCAATAGTTTCCGCAGCGCATGCGATGAAAGACGTTTTATCTTTCCTTTTTTAATACTAGTGTAGAAATCGTTAGTATTATCTAAGAAACCTGATAGATCGCAATTGGCCACAGATTATCACGGTCCAAGCGTTTTGACGGACAGCTCTCGGCCACGTCCGTGAAGGATGCGAGATGCGCTTGCGCAACGATCCGATGCGCTGTCAAAACGATAATCGTGGGTGAGCAGGACAAAGGGTTTATGTATGAGACAAAAGATTACGCGGGACTTTTATACTACTGTGCTGGATACAGGGTGGAAAAATATAAAACTTCTGTCACGAGTGAACAGGACGGCCAGGACGCTCACCTGATGGTAAGTGATACGCCTGACCATGAGAGAAAGGCATTGAAGGAGACCAACAACTGATTTACAGTTATTTTGCTCCATTAATGCCGCACCGCGCCCCGTCACCCGAGACTACAGATCTTAGGTCTCTTATAACCGGTAATTTCACTAGCTACAGTGCCCTCATCCCGAAACACAAAAGTGCATAATACATTATTTCACGGGACGATACGGTAATTGGATAATCTAATGAAATTGATACTGTTACGAATTGCCGTAATTAAAATGACATTAAATATGGCGGCTTGTATGTGACGTCAGTCCACCAAAGAGTATGACATGCGAAGTGTGAAATAAATAGGAGTCTAGTATGTTCTTGGCAATAATTTATCCTGAACCCCCAGCTGTTAACAATACTATTACAAATTATTTTTTTATATTATATCCGACGCAAATGAAGACATACCCAGTATTGAACTGAAAGAAAGAAAAATGATTAATTTAAGCTTAAACGTAACTTAAAGCTAAAACATGAATAGGTAACAAGATTCTTAACTGCTTTTAGGTTCAAGATATATGGTAAAGCAATAAAGGATTAAATTGAATTGAGATACTATACAAATATCTGTTGGTTCTTACATACACACTGTATATGGTATGAGGCGTCTAAATAACTCTTAACATATAATATCCGTCACAAATTACTAAGAATATGTGTAACCACTAAAACGGGCAATGCTTATTCATTCATTCATTCATAGTATACATTGAAGCTACTGGATGCTTATTATTTGCCATTAAACGAATTACTATTGAGGGGCGAATCGGCCTTGTAAAACAAATGTTTGCTTTTAAATAGATAAATATGCATGTGGTTTCGGAGCTAAATATTCAATTCCATTACAATTATATTCTGTATAGATAAAGGTAGATACGCCACTCGTCCCTCGAAAACGAACCGCCAAAGAGAATACAGTTTGTAGGCTTGTGTTCAGGTAAATGTACGCTCATTCGAAATATGTGTATGTGTGCTGTCGTTGCATTCGAAACACTTTTTTTGATTGTTTTGTGAGCATATCACGAATCTATACTTTTTACATCATTGTTCCATTAAAATATTTTGACATTAACATATCTTATTAGTGTATATTTAAAGTGCTGTCAAAATAAATGAGAGATGAGAGTATTGACAAAAAAAGTATAAAAGTGTGTTTATCTGTTGTTTAGTACCCATCCTATTCAACCTATCGCAGTTTACTGCTGGACATAGGTCTCCCCCATTTTGCGCCAGATATCCCGGTCTTCTGCTTTTCTCATCCAGCCTCCACCAGCGACCTTTCGCAAGTCGTCGGTCCATCGGCCGGAGGGCGTCCTACGTTCGCTTGCCGAGACGCTTGTATACGTAACTCGTCTGCTCCAACGGCCATCGTTCTTGCGACATCACGTGACCAGCCCTCTGCCACTTCAACTTGCTGACCGGCAGGCTATGTCGGTACATTTTTAGTCTCTTACGGATTAAATCATTTCTGATCTTATCCCGAAGAGAGACCCCAAGCGAGAATAGCTCGCTCCATTGCGCGTTGAATGACTTTGTAACTTGTGAACCAATCCCGCAGTCAGTGTTCATGTCTCAGCTGCGTATGTCAGTACGGGTAGGACGCATTGCTCAAAGACTTTTGTCTTCAAACATTGCGGAATCATCGACGTGAAGACCCGACGTAACTTGCCGAATGCCGCCCATCCCAACTGAATCCTCCCACTAGCTTCCCTCTCGAAATTATGCCGGCCAAGTTGGATAGTTTGGCCCAAGTAAACGGACCCATATTACAGGCTAATGATTAGTTTGGGACTAGATGACGCTATGTAAATGTCAGTGCTTATTTATTATATATAATTTATTTATTGAAAACTATATTGATTTGTTTTTATATGTTTTTGTAATTGGTTTGCGAGGGCCAAAATAAACGATATTCTTACTGATTCATAATATTCAAAATGACCTTTCTTCGCTACAGTGTAATTAATTAAAACTTTTGATCTTTCCTCAAGATGTACTTGAAATCAAAACCTTCACTATAAATGACGATGTTACTTCATGACGACCCATTTGGCGTAATGGTCGAGGTACCAAAGAGGTGCTTGTAGTTAAGCACTTCGCTTAATAGGGGCTAGATGGCGCTGCGTTAGTGGATATTTATCATTTAGGTTTGTACCTACATTAAAGAAAATATAAACAAAAATCACACGATAAACATTATGATGTTCACGAAGGTACTCAAACCCTATAGTTTGCACCCCAGACATCCGAATATACAATTAGACTGGACAAGCCGTCAAGTTTATAGGCAGTCCCAGTGTCGCAATTTCTTTTCGGTTCTTACCTGTGAAAAGTAATTATATTTCTTGGTAAATTTACTGATTAAATGCGATGATGGCATGTTACAATTGCACAGGATGGCATTTTGGAAAAATACGGTAATTTCTTCTAATATTCGTGAGTCTTGACTCTCACAGAGCGTAAACTGGCAGCCAGTGTATGCTCGTTGAGCTTACATTGGTCGCACTTTAAACGCGGCTTGTCCCATCTCCTGTATTGGGAAATCTGTGGTTTGCACAGTATAGCAACAGCTCTTCAGCTGTTGCTATTCTTCAGTAAGGGTATTTGTAATAAACATTTTTACTATCACCCTATACGGGTAGGCTCGTGCCCCTCGGTGGGGACGTTTAATGAGCTGATGCTGATGATGATTTTTACTATAATGGCCTATAGCGACCCCTAAAAGGCACAGGCCTTCCCGCACATTCTTTAGATTTTATTGCAGTTCATTTGAAATCCTAATATAACACAACACATTACAAACATGAAGTGGCATCGAAAATTCGTCGCGGAAATCAAACCCGGAACCGCGGGAAGCGTACGTTTCGACTATTGTATTGTGTAACGTCCTTCGTCTACTATCTGTGCGCATCATCATTTACATAATGAAATACATCATCCATGATTTGGCATCCATAACACATATATGATTCAATTGAAAATCCATGCTGCCCGACGACCTTCAAGAGGAGAGCGTTTTTTTTAATGTTATAACTTATAAGTGAACAGGACGGTCTGGACGCTCACCTGATGGTAAGTAATACGCCTAACCATGACAGAGCGGCATTAAAGGAGACCAACAACTGACAGAGAGTTATTATCCTCCATCAATGCCGCACCGCGCCCGTCACCCGAGACAACAGATGTTAGGTCTCTTATACCCGGTAATTTCACTAGCTACAGTGCCCTTCCTCATCCCGAAACACAAAAGTGCATAACACTCCTGTTTCGCGGGATGATATCTCGCACTGCGGTGGTACCTACCTAGACGACTCAGTGTTGAGTCTACCACCTAGTAGTAAGCGTATTTCCCACAAAGGCCGGCAACGTATTTCTTTGCCCTCTGGTATTGCAAGTGTACATGGGCGACGGTGCCGACGGTGTCATTTACCATCAGATGAACCGTCTGCTCGTTTGCCACATAAAAAATACGGTTTAATGGCTTCTTCTTAGCGTATCGATAGCAAAAACAAATAAAACGCACCATAGTTGGCACGCACGCCGGTGGCTCAATGGTGTGGACTGTCGCCCTCTTACCGGGAGGGCTGAGGTTCAAATCCCGACACGTACCAATGTGTTTTCGAATTTTCGAAATTATATGTACGTTATCCGACGCTCTTACGGTGAAGGAAAACATCCTGAGGAAACCTTCATGCACGCCTGCGAAGTGATTCAACGGTTGTGTTTGAAGTCGTCCAATCCATACTGGGCCCGCGTGGACGACTAAGGAAGCACCCTTACGGGTAGGTTCGTGCCCCTCGGTGGGGACGTTTAATGAGCTGATGATGATGATACTTATTTAATATTAAAGATTGTCAACCAAGCATAACCTAGGCCTTCCAACAACATCTCAGAGGGTAAAGGGAGTAGCTGAAAAACAGCGATGCTCGGGATTGTTCTCGTTGCAAACTCAGCTGAGCTCCTTCCCTTTGTCTCAAAGTACTTGTTTTTTTTTTTGAATTTTTATTTGTTAAATGTTTGAAGAGAGACAATAAATATATTCTTATTCTTAAAATGGTAATTGCTATAAAGACGGCTATTATGCGTCCTTTACGCTACTCGCGAAGACAGTCCGAGACTTGCCGAGTAGTGTAGAGAAGTATTTCGTGAACGCACTTCGTGCAACTTCGAGTCCTTTGACTCGGTCGAAAACCGACAACAAATTGAAGTCGCCCGAGGCAAGGCAATGTCGGATGAAGTAAGCCGAAGTGCCTCTCTACACTACCGTATTAGTCTTACCTCGGGCAACTTCGCAAGTAGTGTATTAAGTATTAAGTATAGGCTCGGTTACAGCAAGAATCACGGCGCGTAAGCTACGCACTACGTTATACTGCGGGAGAATATCTTCTACCACGGGTAATACCGCGGGGAACCGCTAGTAATATTATTAATTGCTATTATTCTGTGTCTTGTAAAAATTGTATCTTCATTTTTTTTATCCTCTATAGGCAGATATTTGACCGCCATCTCACCTAATGGTAAGTGATGATGCGGCCGAGGATGGATCCTGCCTGCCTAGAAACAGTCTATTCACTCTTGCCTTGAAGACGGCCAGGTTGTAATGATCGGGAACACATCAGGAGTAAAGAGTTACTTACTTTTTTGATGTTGTTATGTGATTTGCTTTGTTTTCGATGTTGTACCTAATACGTGTTTTAGAAATTAATGATTTTTCTATGTATCTACTCTTCGAAAAGATGATCAATGAAAATTTATAAAGTAAAGGAAGTAGCTGAGCACGGACATTAAGTAAAATATCCTATAATTACTTGTCGCATTGCATCGTTTACGAATACAGACAAACGTAATTACTGAAGCGCCATGCAGTCATTAAAGGTAATTACTACCGAATTTGTGTATAGAAAAAAAAAACTTATTTTTACAACTTAGGTTATGTTTGTGACTTAACCTATTACACATTTTTTCCGTTCACCCGTTTTCCTTTACAGGACGGTCAGGATGCTCACCTGATGGTGAAGTGCGCAGTGCGGCATTGATGGAGATAACTGTCTATCAGTTATTGGTCTCCATAAATGCCACTCTGTCATGGTCAGGCGTACCATCAGGTGAGCGTCATGACCGTCTGTACACCCATAACATTCAAACATACTAAAGATTGTTCCAAGTTAAACACAATAAAACCAAAACACTGAATGTTAAGTCGAGTTAAAAGGTGTCCTTTATTTTGACGCAACTCCTTTTTATTGTTTCATTTGAAATAATTGTTGTTGTTCGTTGTCTCGATGGGTTTTATTAGAATAATTACCATAAATATTTACATGTGTTAATAATTGTTACGAATAGTGTAATTTATTTAAATTATCGAAAGATAGACGATGAAATAGAATAACAGTAGTTCAATGAATTTTTTAGTTCGCTTTGGGTCCTCGTGGTAAATTACTTACCAGTATTGTTATACCTTTACAATGTCAGGGCCATTACTATAACAAATAGCATCATCATCAGCTCATTAAATGTCCCCACCGAGGGGCACGAGCCTACCCGTATAGGGTGATTAGGCCTTAGTCGTCCACGCGCGCCCAGTGCGAGTTGGACGACTTCACACACACCTTTGAATCTATTCTCAGTACGCCTGAGAAGGTTTCCTCACGATGTTTTCCTTCACCGTAAGAGCGTCGGATAACGTACATATGTTTTTCGAAAATTCGAAAACACATTGGTAAGTGGCGGGATTTGAACCTCAGCACTCCCGGTAGGACGGCGACAGTCCACACCATTGAGCCACCGACGCTCAATCTCGGCTGCAACACCAAGGGTTCCAGGTTCAATTCCCGGGCAGTACAAACATTTGTGTGCATAAACATGTCTGTTTGTAATGGTCTGAATGTTTTCTATGTATCATATGTATGTATTTACAAAAAAAAACATATATAAGTATGTTTATCCGTTGTTCAGTACCCTACAGGCTTCACGCTTAACTTGGGCTAGATGGCGCTGTGTGAATGTCAGTGGATATTTATTATTTATATTTATCCGTTAACGGCGTATAAAGAGTTAAATTCGATCAGGGCAATGAAACAATCACATCCCGCTTCAGTCCTTTCACTTAATAACCTTAACTGAGATTTATTTGTTAAATGTCAACTGTTAATATTTAAACATCTCGAAGCTCTTCCGAGTATTTGCGTTCAGTATTTGTCTGCTACCTTGACACAGCTTTTTGTGTGCTTTTTGCTTGTACACGATACATGTTTTGGTCACTAATGAAGACTTAACAATTGAATTTACGACCTATGTGGTGTAATAGTTGAGACGTCGGCTATTACACCATGGGGTTCGATCCCCGTGCATGACAAACATTTGAGTGCATGAACATGTCTGTTTGTAATGGTCTGGGTGTTTTCTATATATATGTATTTACAAAAAAGTATATAAGTATGTTTATCCGTTGTTTAGGTGATTAAGCTAATGCTTAGTTTGGGACTAGATGGCGCTGTGTGATTGTCAGTGGATATAAATTTATTTAACTAACTTGTGCGGTTTATTGTAATCAACTCACTCTAATTGTCACCTGGGTGTTAAGCCGATACCACGATTGTCTTTATATAAACTGATGTTACTGGTGCACAAGACTGACTTACTCTGATATCATCATCATCATTGCAACCTTACCTACGTATGCTGCTGAACGAAAGACTTTTAGGCTATATTAACTTGATCGGCAAATTATTTGTGTCAGTATTAGTTAAAATGATGATAATATTAGTTAGAATTATTAAAATGACGGGAAGACCATAAATGTGCTAAGATTAATAGAAATAAATAACTTCAATATTAAAATGCACAGAAATTTAACTTGTCAAAATATCCAATGACTAATGTTTTAAAACACATGTAAATATCAGAAATTTAACAACACTTATTGAATACAATTAAATGATAAAAGAAATCCACAACAAATTTTGTAGACGCAACAAAAACTTGCAAGTTTAAGCATAAAAGCAAGCTCAATAGGCTTTAAGTGTTAAGAATACACAATCTTTGACAAGGTCGAGGGTACACCTGACGCCGGATAATCATTACCATACACAAATAGATTTAAACACACACAAAAATTTACCTTAATATCTGACACGTGTATTTTTGGTGACAGCGAAAAGAATAGAAAAATGTAAGACCCCTATCATTTTATGTAAAATTTCTATCAAAATGCGTACTCCTGTGTGTTAAGTCTTTGGTTAGCAAGCGTAGCGTAGGAGGACCTCCAGCGTGATGGATCGTCGACTAGCCCATGGCCGCTGGTGGAGGCTGGATGGGCATAGCTGAACACCTGGATATCTGATGCGAAATAGGGGAGACCTGTGTCCAGCAGTGGACAACGATATGTTGACGAGAGATACCGTGTATAAATTGAGTGTGAGGAGCCTAGGCCTCTTGCAACCTCCTAAGTCAAGGTTTCCAGGTGACACCTTTAGACTCGTTACATAAACCTTTTAAGGCTGAGAGCCCAGCGCTCGCCACTTGCCCGGTGAAGCTGTAAAGGCCATCTGCGGCCAATAGCGATGTCTTTTCGAAAAATAAAAGCCATTTTATTCACGATATCTTTTATTTCAAACCAAATTATGCATCGTGCAGCAAAATGTCATTCACGTCAAAGTCACGTCACGTCAAAGACCCGAAGAGTGATAAACTAATTTTATCACTCTTCGGGTCTTTGACGTGACGGTTTAAACAAAATGACAATCAAATGCAAAACAATTTTGAATTTCCTAAGAACGCCCTCAACATTATCTGTCATGACAAGTCGAGGAACATAAATTACTTTGACATTTAAGACTGAAGGTCTGATATTTATCCTTTCTTGAGCTCTTTTTTCTAACTTACTCAGTTAGTAGTTGGTAGACTTGGTCGTATAGGTAGGTTACACCACAGTGCCAGATATCGTATCGATCAGGACTCTGTAGCTAGTAAAGTTTAAATTTAAGCTTACAATAAGCACTTGTGGACATCAAACTATATATAAATGCTTCAGTAAAAATAGCACCGAAAAAACTCAGCGATTTTAATTTAGATGTATATATATTTTAAAGGCGCCGAAGTAGCTAAGCTGTTCAGAAATTTCAGGATCATTAATTTTTATCTGTTCAACAATCGTCTGTATTATAACCTTTTAATTAGGTGTTTTAATTTATGCTTAGAAAAAATATTAATTACAAATAACCGGGTATGAGAGACCTAACATCTGTCGTTCGGGTGACGGGCGCAGGGCAGTGTTGACGGAAAATAATAAGTATTTCTGTAAAAAATCTTCTTCGACACTGTCCGGTCAGGCGTATCACTTACCACCAGGTGACCGAACTGACCGTCACCTTCACTTATAATAATAATAACATAAAAAAAGTATTTTTATTAAAATTGATATGCCTATATTTCGTTTGTAGTACCCAAAGAACAGCTCCTTGCGTGCAATTAGGCTAGATAGTGTGGATGTCGATGGATATAATTATAATGTTAACTATAACACAAATATAATGTGTACTTACACAGCTGTGTACAATGACCCAGGTCCTAGACAAGTCGGTTGTATTACGCTAAATCAGGTTTACTACTCACAAGATCTAGATAACGAAACCAGCCCCGTTCACCTTGGTGCTTTGTAAAGAATACAAAAAGGCACCATTTGCATACCCTATCTAAAGATACATTTAAGGCCTGTAATCTAGAACGAGACTCAAGCATTGATCTTTACTGAAATAGAGTTTTTTTTATCTTCTTTAGGTAGACATTTGACCGCCATCTCACCTGATGTTAAGTGCTGATGCGGCCGAGGATGGATCATGCCTGCCTAGAAACAGCCTTTTCACTCTTGCCTTGAAGACGGCCAGGTTGCAATGATCGGGGAACACATAAGGAGGCAAAGAGTTCCATTCATTTGCGGTGCGCATTATAAACGAGGCACCATAGCGCGCTGTGCGAATAAATGGAATGTCTACCACGTAAGGATGGAACGCTCGCCTGCGTCTTGTATCCCGATGGTGAAAAGGGGCTGGTGGAATTAACTCGTGCAATTCCTTCGCACACTCACCGAAATGAAGTTAGAAAGGGATGCCGCTATTTATCGCATATAGCACTCTCTCTTGGCATTAGCTGAGTGGCCACCATTTTGGTAGCATTATATTATTTTAAGGAATAACATGTATATTTGTATTGCACCAAATAATAATTTTCTTTCTTTCTCTTTCTAGCTCAATTTAAGTAAAGATTAACGTAGAGTTTCGTTCTAAAATACGAGCCTCAGTCTTCGTAAACAATTACAACAACCCACGTTGAACAAGGTTATAAGTAAGATTTTTGAAAATGTAGTTATTTACGTATGAAATTCAACAAATTAAAGGTTTTTTTATGTTACCTGATGGTAAGTGATACGCCTGACCATGACAGAGTGGCATTGAAATAGACCAACAACTGACAAACAGTATTCCCCATCAATGCCGCACTGCGCCCGTCATCCGAGACAACAGATGGGAGGTCTTTTATACCCGGTAATTTCACTAGCTACAGTGCCCACATCCCAAGACACAAACGTGCATAGCATTCTTATTTTAACTGATACCTGGAAATTAATAAATGATCTAGTTCTTTACAATTAGACTTTTAAGTGATTACAAGTTGCAAAGTTAATATATTTTTTAATACTAGAATTAAAATTATGCTATTAAAACATTTTGTCCCTTCACTACAAATCCGCTTTGAGTCAAAGTTATTACGGCCTAATCTGTATTGTCATCATCGTCAGCCTTTAACGGTCCACTGCAGGCACAGGCTTCCCCGCACAGCGTAGCTATGAGGAGAATTGACCACTTTTCCACATTGGGCCTGCGTGGTGGATTAAGAGCGTTGGCTAACGTAATAATATTATATTATAGGTATGTTTATACGTTGATTAGTTAAGCTTGTTCGGGTATACAGACATAACTTGGGGCTAGATGGCGCTGTGAGAATCATCATCATCTGCTCATTAAATGTTCCCACCGAGGGACACGAGCCTAACCGTAAATAGTGTATAGGCCTTAGTCGTCACCACGAGCCCAGTGCGGATTGACCGACTTCACGCAAAACCTTTGAATTTCTTCGCAATCGTGCGCAGGTTTCCTCGCGATGTTTTTGTTTACGCCGTGTGAATGTCAGTGGATATTTATTTATTTATCCTACTCATAAACTCTGAACGCCACAGATGAGCTCCCAACCTCTCGTGTCGGGCTGGACTCAGTCTTAGACATGAGACTCATCATTTGAACCTCCACAATCATAGTTCACGTTGCGTAACATACCATTTCGCAGTATATGCTTCGGATATAATCACATATGTATGAGTTCCCTGTAATCACCAAATTGCTGGCAATTTGCCGTGGCATCGGACCGTGAAGATTGACGTTTGAGCTGGAAAAATATGGGTTTTTGCTTTCGTTAATACTATGGGAATGTTAAACGTGGGACTTTTGAGCCGAGAGCGTTGTATATTTTGGCATTTTTTAAGACATAAAAAGGGTTTATCATCATCAGCCTATAACGGCCCATTGCAGGGCACAGGCTTTAAATATCATAGCTATGGGGAGCTTGGCTTGACCCAAAAAACGGGCCCAATGTGGATTGGAGGTTGTTAACGACTCTCTTTAACCTATCGCAGTCCACTGCTGGACATAGGTCTCCCCCATTTTGCGCCAGATATCCCGGTCCCCCGCTTTTCTCATCCAGCCTCCACCAGCGACCTTTCGCAAGTCGTCGGTCCATCGGGCCGGAGGGCGTCCTACGTTACGCTTGCCAAGACGCCTCGACTAGCACTTTATTCTTACACTGTACTTTTATTCTTACCTATAAAATAACCAATGTACTTTTTATTGCAAAAAAAGTGGCATCCCTATTAGTAACCAACTTTTCAACGCATATAAAAAGGTAGGTAGACCCCACAGATTTCCCAATACAGGAAATGGGGCAAGCCGCGTTTAAAGTGCGACAAATGTAAGCTCAACGAGCATACACTGGCTGCCAGTTTACGCTCTGTGAAACGAGCCAAGACGCACGAATATTAGAAGAAATTACCGTTTTTTCCAAAATGCCATCCTGAGCAATTGTAACATGCCATCATCGCATTGAATCAGTAAATTTACCAAGAAATATAATAACTTTTCACAGGTAGGAACCGAAAAGAATTTGCGACACTGGGACTGCCTATAAACTTGGCGGCTTGTCCAGTCTAATTGTATATTCGGATGTCTGTGGTAGACCCTATACGGGTAGGCTCGTGCCCCTCGGTGGGGACGTTTAATGAGCTGATGATGATGAAAAAGGTAGATAAATCTTTCGCCAAGGGGTATTTATTTATTTATTTAATCTTTATTGCACACATAAATTATGTACAAAGGCGAACTTAATGCCATGTGGCATTCTCTACCAGCTAACCTTTGGATATGCAGAGAAAGACAAAAATCGAAAAAAATCCGGTATCGATGTATTCAGTAAGTTATAGCTGTTGAAACGCCACCATTGGGTTCTTTATTATTTACTAGCTTTTGCCCGCGGCTTCGCTCGCATTAAATTCGGGATAACACGGTACTTTCATTTATCACTATACATAGGATTTCCCCTCCCTCCAACTTTAAAGGTTTCGGGGTCAATTTCAGGATTTTTTATTAGCAAAAAATATGTTATAGTGAGCTAACCTTAAAAGTAGACATATGCTGTCGCGGACCTTTTTGTAGACCTTTAAAAGGAGAACAATACTCTCATACATGACTTTTGTGTAACTTTAACCGTTTACGCAGCGTACGCAGCGGAAGCTCCAAGTATGAAAAAATACCCCCGATTTTGAAACATTTTTCATTACTGCTCCGCTTCTATTACTCGTAGCGTGATGATATATAGCCCTCGATAAATAAGCTATCTAACACTGAAAGAATTATTCAAATCGACCCAGTAGTTCCTGAGATTAGCGCGTTCAAACAAACAAACAAACTCTTCAGCTTTATATATTAGTATAGATTACCATTCCGATTCGAAAGACGTCACGTACCTACGTCATGATTTAATCGTCTCAATCCAGTTTTTGTTGCGGTTTCGCTTGGGTTTTTCTGCGTATACATTTCTGAGTGCACCAATACTAAGAAAACACCGAAGTCGCTATCTTTTTTTAAAATTTGTTGCTCTGGGGACTACGTTGTTGGTATGCTATGCAAAAACAAATGAAATATGTTTGCATTTTTATTTATAGTTGTCCTACCCAGTTGTCTAAGCAATCTGATGATAATCAGCCATAAATATATGTATTCTTATAATATGCAGTATTTTATCCTCTATTAGTATTCCTTCTCTCCTATTCTTAAAGTAAGATAAAATACTGCACTTCTTGGCTCAATTTTGGATAAAATTAATAGGGAAGCGAGTCACAAAATTTCAGATCGAGGTGCGAACATGTCTGTGTCAAAGCCTATAAATCCCTAGAAGATTAGATAATAATCCATCTAGGGTTTAAAAGGTTAAATTTGACGTGACATATCAAAAAGTTAGCGTTATAGACAAACAATAATTACAGGTCAATAATTGAACTGTACAGTCAAGACAAGGTGGTGCCATGCATTCATGGCGACACTAATTGCACTGTATTTAAGGTACTTTTTATGGTATACTTTGTAATACGATATAGCATCTATTTATTGCTAATTGTGTTGTCCCCGACATCGTTCAACAGAGCGTTGTGCTCAGTTTTTGCAAGCTATTGTCTTAAATCTAATTAGAATTAATTTATTGCAGTGGCAAAGGTTTTAAGTATACTCTTGTGTCATTGGAGTTATAATGCTGCTGGCAGAAACGATTTTCTAATCGTGACATTATAATATAAGAAAGAACTAAATTCAATAAGTCTCATTGAACCGTTTTACTGATGGGTATCGGTCACTTTTTAACCACGTCTGTTAACGTGTCGCCAAAAACATCCAAATTATTGCTCATATTTAAGTGATTGTAAATAGTGCTATAATTTTTTGTCATTTACACATGTGGTTTTCTCTCTTAACTTTGGGGATTCTGGCGTTTAGATAGCATGTTTTATTTATTGAGCTCGAATGTTCCATGCATCAAAAATACTTTTTTTCAAATTAGGTCCGAGGATGGCACTTATGGAATTTAAATTAAGCTAAAACCGGTTAGGATTTCTAACTTACGACCCTATTTGCTTTCCTGAATATAATTTTAGTCGTGGGGAGCAAGATGAGAATAGCGGAGGAAAGGGATTGCTAGTGCAGTAGCGGGTTAAAGTTAGCGTTAGCCCAAAGTAGTTACTTTGGAGAAACTATTTCACGCGGACGAAGTCGCACGCAAAAGCTAGTAAATAAATAACATTCAGGCACAAGTCATAGGTCAACGGAAAATTAAAAACAATTGTCCATGTTACAATCAATGATTTAATTCATATATACGAGTAATTACCTCACGATGTCTGCTCACGTAAATTACTACAAATACATAGACGTATTTACCTAGTATTACACATATTATTATATGAGCTGGTGGAACATACGCTGTTTGAAGGAATGAATGAATGATCCGACCGTTTTCGGTCATGGCGACCACTTCGACTCCTAAACAGTACGGCGCACATGCGCTTGAAGATGGCTAATGAAGCCGATCTTTGCAGTAAACTCACGAGCACATTGTGCACACGTGAGCTTACCATTGACATAATTATACTGAATGGTCACGGGTGTTCGGGCTTTTAATTCGTCGCGTTTAGCGTCTAGATCAGCTTTACGTTGATCTTCAAAAATGCGAACCTGCCTCTGAACAAGCCGACGCCATTCAGGGCGCTGCGCTGCCAAATCTTCCCACTTCGTGGGCTCGATCACGCTGTTTAATACTATTTCGTAAGCATATGAAAATATATAAAAAGTTTGAAAATAAAAAAATATTTAAAAACATATTAAATTCTTTGTAGATATAAAACAGGACTAATATGTATCTCTAGAGCTTGTGAAATATATTAAATAACGCATGAACATAAATATTAACATGATTCTAAATTTTAATTTTAAAACATAGGTACACCCAGACTAACACAGATACAGAATAGATAAGTTTACGCACAAATATTGTGCTATACAGTACAGGGATCGAACCCAGAATCCTTGCAATAGCAGACGTCTGACTGAACGTTACACCAAATAGGTCGTCATGCCGGTTGCAGTAGATTTTTATGTTTTGTTCTTATTATTATGATGAAACGGCAAAACATTGCACGGCACCATTTCGAGTTGCTTAACCACCAATTATAGTGCTTCATTGGGTTATTTACTTCATTTTTATACACTCAGCTTTTAATTCTCGATGTTTTACGTAAGATCACAGATAAAAAAATACTAAAGTAAGATATTGCAATTATCATGCATACATAGTTATATGTTAGATAAGAACTTATTTATAATATAAATATTTACTGATTTTCACACAGCGCCATCTAGTGCCTAACTATTTGGCCTGTAATATGGATACTAAACAACGGATAAACACACTCAGTATACTTTTTGTAAATACATACATATATACATAGTAATACTCGTTTGCCTAGGCCAACTTTGTTGAGTCAAGACGCGTTTGCAAAACGTAAAGTTGGGAGACCCTTATTACGCTTTAAAGATTGCGCGAAACGCAACATGCTCGCGTTTGATATCGACCTCGATAAGTGGGAGGACCTGGCTTCCAACCGTGAAGTGTGGAAGAGGATCATCTCCGAAGGCTGTAAGACCCACGATGATGCCTGGTTCGTCAACTTAGCCAAAAACGGGCTAAAAGGCATACTTAATCGCGATGAGCAGTCCGGTACAACCACAGATTTCCCAATACAGGAGATGGGGCAAGCCGCGTTTTTAAGTGCGACAAATGTAAGCTCAACGAGCATACACTGGCTGCCAGTTTACGCTCTGTGAGACGAGTCAAGACGCACGAATATTAGAAGAAATTACCGTTTTCCCCAAAATGCCATCCTGTGCAATTGTAACATGCCATCATCGCAATGAATCAGTAAATTTACCAAGAAATATAATAACTTTTCACAGGTAAGAACCGAAAAGAAATTGCGACACTGGGACTGCCTATAAACTTGGCGGCTTGTCCAGTCTAATTGTATATTCGGATGTCTGTGGGTACAACGGACCCTCAATTTGCGTGCCATCAGTGCGGACGTAAGTGTCGTTCTAGAATCGGTTTATTTAGTCATGAGCGGCATTGCTCTCTCCGATTAGTCGCTGCTTCAATCATCTGAAAAGATGGATAAGGCCTGATGATGATGATGAAACACCTGAACCAATACAAACAGATCGCTCTCTCAAATACACACAATAATAAATGCCGTCATTAGAGACAAAATTAGCGACTTAACATGAGATGGGCTTTTTGTTCCAAATGCACAGGATGGTCAGAACGCTCACCTAATAAGAGATACGTCTGACCATGACAGAGCGGCATTGAAGGAGACCAACAACTGATAGACAGTTATTATTCTTCATCAATGCCGCACTGCGCCCGAGATTACAGATGTTAGGTCCCTTATACCCGGTAATTTTACTAGTTATAATGCCCTCATCCCGAAACACAGAAGTGTATAACACTTATTTTACGAAACGATATCTGAAACTATGGTGGAATCAGCTAGCTCATTAAACGTCCCCATCGAGGGGCACCAGCCTACCCGTATAGGGTGTATAGGCCTTAGTCGTCCACACAGGCCCAGAGCGAATTGCGCGACTTCACGCATACCCTTCGAATCACTTCGCAGGCGTGCGCAGGTTTCCTCACGATATTTTCCTTCACCGTTAGAGCGTTGGATAACGTACATATAATTTGCGAAAATTCGATAACACATTGGTACGTTTTCGGTATTTGAACCTCAGCCCTCCCGGTAGGAGGCGACAGTCACGCTATTGAGCCACCGACGCTCACACACGGCGACGTCAGGATACACACAATGATGTAAAATGTATAGATTCGTGATATGCTCACAAAACAATGGAATGAAGTGTTCCGAATGCAGTGACAGCACAAATACACATATTTCGAATGAGCGTACATTTACCTATCTAAACATAAGGGTATAAACTGTACTCTCTTCAGCGGTTTGATTTCGAGGCACGGATGGCGTATCTACCTTTATATATACAGAATATCATAGGATACACCACGTGCAAATGACGTTAAGTTAAATTGACCTATCCTTAGCGAACATGCACTTATCGCCGGTTATCTCAATCACGCTCGGAGATGCATCTTCCAATAATTGTATATAATTGCACCTTGCAGACGGAAACTAAAGTATTGTTTTGATAACACGTTGCATTGGTATAATTTACCTAGATGTTGCTTGGAAAATGCAAGGAAGTATTAAAAAGGTCGTATGGAGTTAATTGTGAAATGCTTTAATCTGTGAAATGAGCTGTTAAGTTCACCGAGTACTTAAGGAGTTTATGAAAAAAAATACTCTGAATAAGGTTAGGTAGGGTAGGGATGAATTACAGTGGTAGATGTATCAGATGAGTTCTGGAGTGGAGACCGGAATGTACCTAGAGTGGAGGCTGGATGAGAAAAGCCGAGGGCCGGGACATCTGGCGCAAAATTAAATATTATAATTATATACCTACTGCTTAATGTGCTACTTAAAACTGCTTGTAAAATTTAAAAAAACTGCATTTAGCCGAAATGCAAACGCTATATTTATGCCAACTTTATAATGACGTCCTGTTTTAGGGAAATTAATGTTTTTATTCATTTAAAATTTCATTTAAATAGCAGCCCAAGTCCCTCAGCTTAAAACGTCATGTTTTTGACACATAGAAATATGTGCCTATTATTTAACGGTTGGCAACCCCGATGAGGGGACAGTTATAACGTTAGCACTACCAACATAAAAATCATATTACAACGTAAGTACAAAATAATTATTTATTTTATAAACAGCTACAGTCAGTATAGAAACTAAACATTCGTACAATGTTATGACAAGTTAATTACACGTTATTGACACTCTTTAATTGTTCGGAAGAGCAGTTTGTTGTTATAATGAATAATATTTTTGAATGATTCATAACAACAAAGTTTTAAGCTACACTTTACATTTCAGCAGTGGGACTTTTAAAGGATTCCATAGAAACAAATACAAATTTCCACTGACATTCACACAGCGCCATCTAAGCGCCCCAAGTTAAGCGTGAAGCCTGTACTATGGGTACTAAACAACGGATAAACATAGGTACTTATATACATATTTTTTTTGTAAATACATAAATATTATACATAGAAAACACCCAGACCATTACAAACAGACATGTTCATGCACACAAATGTTTGTACTGCCCGGGGATCGGACCCGGAACGTTTGGTGTTGCAATCGACCTCTCAAACACCAAATGGGTCGTCAAAAGGGTCAATAGTTTGTATGATTTAGTGTGAGGATCATTAATAAACGCTTTATTAGATTCGAAATAGAACAATATTTATAGCAAACAAGTCATTCAGAAATCGTTGATTTTGAGGTCTCATTCTTTTATGTTAAATAACCTGTAGTAGAATGAGACTTTTGCAATTTGGTCCAATTAGAAACTAAATTGCAAGAGGTACTGGTTTTTTGTCTTTAAAATATTGAGCTGCTAATTGTTTTGATATACAATCACATACATGCAGTACTTAAGTGGTAGTCAAATATTCATCATCATCATCATCATCAGCTCATTAAACGTCCCCACCGAGGGGCACGAGCCTACCCGTATAGGGTGATTAGGCCTTAGTCGTCCACGCGGGCCCAGTGCGGATTGGACGACTTCACACACAACCTTCGAATCTCTTCGCAGGCGTGCATGAAGGTTTCCTCATGATGTTTTCCTTCGCCGTAAGAGCGTCGGATAACGTACATATATTTTTCGAAAATTCGAAAATACATTGGTACGTGTCGGGATTAGATCCTCAACCCTCCCGGTAGGAAGGCGACAGTCCACACCACTAAGCCACCGACGCTCTTAATATATAATAGAATTAAAAATAATAACTCGAAATATTAAAAAGTTAACTCCGCGCAGTGAAATATCGTCTGAGAGATCCACTAAGTTAAGTATTTTATTGGATCTGTTAAAATGTTATGTTGTCTGTGGTAAACCAATAGTAGTTGGTATTTTTAAAATAAAGGAAACAATATAAGTACAATCTTAAAGATACCATTTTGAACCAAATTAAATTACATATGCTGCCAAAACATGGATTTGAACCCAAAACACTCGGTTCTATAGCCTTTATAACTACGTAATAAACCTGTAGTTCTCACAACGTTCTGCAATGCTGGCGCAAGCGCCGCTTGGGCAACCCAATTATGTCACTATGTGTTTATTATGCACTTTGGAAAGGTCATTGATAGAGTATATTTATTATCACGCTTGTATTTACTCCACTTGTAACTAGTGTTAGAAGGAAAAGAACCGACCAACGCGGCAACGCTACCCATCCTTAATCAATTGAAGAGTGATATCACGTCATTAATATCTCGCTCTTGACATTAGCATTGCGCGCGGGAAACACTCATATAGTGACACCAAGATATTTATAAATTAATAAACGTATTTTAAGTTTAATAATCATTTAATACTATCTATGTAAGAAAATCTTGGAATCTTAATTTGACCTTTTTCCCGGTCTTTGATTATGATGAAATTTTGCACATGCTCTGTTCTGATGACAATATATAACTAGCTAAGAAACGTCATTATAAATCCAATAGGGGCCTGTGAAAAATATATGAGATTTCAAGCTAAGCTTTTGAATCTACATAGCTAAACTCTACCAACCCTATTTCTACCAAATTATACATTATATCTAACAAGTGTAGTAAATATGAGTACAAGTATGGCTTGGCTGTTTCGTTACTTAGACAAGATGAGAAACTAAATATTCCCATCATCTCTTTACAGAAAATCATTGATTGCCTCTCCCACTCGAGGCACCTACGGAAGACCAGTGTCGAGGCGCCTCGTGTTGCCTCCACATATGCTGAGTATGTGCCTTTTCAGTGATATTGGTTATTTTATTTGTTAATGTACAAGAATGAAAGGTTTTTGTTCAAATGTGTTTTTTATATACTGTAGTCTGTTATAATGATTCACTGAATAAATATTTAATTACTTACTTACACTTTCATATTTTCTGATATGTAGAATTTGTTGAAGTTAGGGCGGTCCAAACCTGGATCCGCCCTTGCGGATCCAGGTTTGGCGCCAGGGCCCCCCCCCCTGGCGCCATATAGAACATATAGTAGTCAAGTTAAGAACTTATAAGGCATGATCCGACCAACGGCGGATCCAGGGGAAGCCTGGATCCGCCGTTGGTCGGTAGAGTTAGACCTTGTAGTTTCAGAAGCTTGGCTCTACTTGAGTTCTGGTATTTTTTTCACAGGGCAAACCTTATGTGGTCGTCTTGACAACATTTAATATGAAATGTTTTTGGTGAAATATGATTATATACAAACTATAATAGTAATTTATTTAGAAACTTAACAACGTACAATATTATTTGGTGTGTACGGTAATGGCTGAATCAATTTTACAACTGTGTCACAGACATACAAACTGACAAATAATTGTCATATGCACTATGTTCCTCGAATATTAAATCAATTCTGCAATCCTCATAGGCATGCGATTCCACTATTTGTAACTATGTAGGTAACTATGTTTTAAGTTTCTCACTACATATAGTCTAAGGTGGCGACATAGTACAATTATTACATCGATAAGCCTGGGAATTTTCTATATTTCCTAACAGCGAAACAAAGCCGTAGGTATCTCATGAGTATTTTAGGACACAAAACCTTTTATAAATTAACCCTTAACCTCCGTTAAGGAACATTGCATCAACTTGGGCTAGCAGTCACTTGGTTGCTATATTACCCGGTTAATTTTAAAATTAGAGCGTCGGTGGCTCAGTAGAGCGTCGGTGGCTCAGTAGAGCGTCGGTGGCTCAGTAGAGCGTCGGTGGCTCAGTAGAGCGTCGGTGGCTCAGTAGAGCGTCGGTGGCTCAGTAGAGCGTCGGTGGCTCAGTAGAGCGTCGGTGGCTCAGTAGAGCGTCGGTGGCTCAGGTGTGGACTGTCGCCTTCCTACCGGGAGGGCTGAGGTTCAAATCCCGACACGTACCAATGTATTTTCGAAAATAACGTACGTGTACGTTATCCGACGTTCTTACGGTGAAGGAAAACATCGTGAAAACCTTCATGCCCGCCTGCGAAGAGATTCGAAGGTTGTGTATGAAGTCGTCCAATCCGCACTGGGCCCGCGTGGACGACTAAGGCCTAATCACCCTATACAGGTAGGCTCGTGCCCCTCGGTGGGGACGTTTAATGAGCTGATGATGATGAATTTTAAAAAAGTCTTTGTTCTTAATAATTTAAAATTTCTATATAGTGTGTACTGTGTCCTTCCGATCGGGAGGGCGCAGGTTCAATTCCCGCCAAGTACCAGTGTCTTTTCGAATTTGCGTAATTATACGTACGTTATCCGACGCTCTTACGGTGAAGGAAAATATCGTGAGGAAACCTGCTCATGCCTGCTAAGAGATTTGTATGTATTAAAAAATTTACAATATAAGTATGTTTACCCGTTGTTTATAACAATATTACAGGCTAAATGCTAAGTTAGAGACTAAATTACGCTGTGTGAATATTATTGGACATTTGTTTATTTATTTTAAAATATTATCCTCTACTTTTATTGTTCAGTTTCCATCAACGACTTCGGAAGTCGTCCGCCGCACGGTCCGGGCGTCCTACGCTACGCTTGCCAAGACGCGGCCTCCACTCCAGAACTTGTCTGCTCCAACGAACATCGGTTTCTTCGCTACGCTTTTATTTTGTAGTAGCAGCGTAAAGTCTGAGTGACACGTGAATTCGATAAACTATATCAAAGTATAGAAATAAATAACAACCGTCACAAATACATGCAGCCATTGTTGTAGTAAATGCATCTGATTACACACGGACTAAACGTGATATTTTTAGTGTATTTAATTTTAATATAATCAATTAAAAGCATTACTATAATTGTCGTCAATGCATGCCACTATAATTAATAAATATCCACTGACATTCACACAGCGCCATCTAGCCCAAGTTAAGCGTTAAGCCTGTATTATGGGTACTAAACAACGGATAAACATACATATATACATGTTTTTGGTAAATACATACATATTATGCATAGAAAACACCCAGACCATTACAAACAGACATGTTCATGCACACAAATGTTTGTACTGCCCGGGGATCGAACCCGGAACCCTTGATATTGCGGCCGACCTCTCAACCGCAACACCAAATTGGTCGTCAAACTATCACCTATAAGTGAGATAGATTAAGAACGGTTTTGTGGAAACAAAAAATATTAACATGTTAATCTTGTTGGAACAACAAAATAATTAATATTTAAATATTAGAGTAATGACAAACTTTAAGTATCATGTGGTGTATTTGTTGAATAGTTGGCTATCACCATCATATTCCGGGTACGATTCCCGTGCCGTACCAACATTTGTCCTACATTTGTTGCTACATGTCTGTTTGTATTGGTCTCGTATGTTCAATGTGTATGTACTTTTAAAAGTTAATAAGTAAGTTTATCCGTTGTGTACAATGATATTCTGTATATATAAAGGTCATCCGTGCCTCAAAAACGAACCGTCGAAGAGATACAGTTTGTACTTGTTTTGGTAAATGAGTTCGAAATTCGAAATATGTGTATGTGTGCTGTCGCTGCATTCGGAACACTGTTTTCGATTGTTTTGTGAGCATATCACGAATCCATACTTTTTTACATCATTGGTTGTGTAGAAGTAGTACTAACGTACTCCCGCAGGGAGTGAGAAAGGCTTCAAATTCGTCACGTATAGAAAGAAAGAAAGAAAAAAATCTTTATTCAAATAAATCTGTTACAGATACTTTTGAATCGTCAATTGTTATTATTATCATATTTTTTGTGACTCTACCACCGGTTCGGAATAAGTAGGATCTTCGAGAAGAGCCGGTAAGAAACTCGAGTTACTCTTTTAATCTTTTTATATCAGTGGTATTAGCGACGATTATGAAAAAAACATTTAAAAGGCTGTATGTGTATACAACTATTAAATCTAGTACTAAGAGATGAAAGGGTCGATAAGAACATTCATGTGTTTAATAAAACACCCTTATTCAACTATAGCCTATAGCCATACATCAATGTAGTTGGTAAATAAATCCAAAGACAAGCGACAACTACCATATTATTGCATAAGGAGACGATGCAAGAATTACAATCGATCACATTTCACTTACATTAGGGTTGGCACATACGAGTTTTACGCGTCTTGGCAAGCGTAGCGTAGGACGCCCGGACCGTGGAACCGACGACTTACGAAACGTCTCTGGTGGAGGCTGGAAAGTGGAGAACTGGGATATCTGGCACAGAATGGGGAGACCTATGTCCAGCAGTGGACTGCGATAGGTTGGAGAGAGATAGGCGGTTGTCTGGTACAATAAAGTCTCATAAAATAAACAAAAAATAACATTAACAATAATAAGCCTGTAAATGCTGGATATAGGATTGAAAATATACCAGGACAAACTATTATGCATATAATTTCATTTCGTAATTAAATATCATCCTTATCCTTACTTATATGAGAAACATTAAAGTGAAATTCCAAAGATAGGCCAGAGCGAACCGAGTCAGAGACAGATTCAAAATATTGTTGTAAAAAAAAATTTTGGTATGTGTAGTTACACACACACTCTCTCATTAATTAAATCAACGAATAATATAATTCAATTGAGTTTATTTGTTAAACATAGGTCATACACTCAAGGTGGAACAATTATAAATAGTGTCACTATGTCTTGCCTTTGAAAGGCGTACAAATATATAAAAATGATAAATATATATAATTAAAATGATTAAAAAATAGATATAATAATGAATGTAAAATAAAATTTGTATTATGTACTGTCCAATTGAATTGATTTGTTGTTGTACATTTTTGTATTGTAATTTGAAACACATTGTTATAAAATAAATGAAAATAAATTATTTATTATTTGTATTTTGTGCAATTAGTCAGCCCTACAAGTAAAAGTGTAAATGCGGTTAGCGGGCGTGCTTCGCCTCTCAAAGCTATTGTCACATCAGTTGGTAGTGTTAGACTGGCTTGCTTAGTCTGATTTATTTCATGGCTAACACACGATAGACGATTGACCTCATGGTTAGTGATACGCCTGACCAAGACAGATAAAGTGTTGGTGGTAATTGATAACAGCTACCTGTCATTCATTCATTGTTTCCTACTTTCATTATTTTCACCAACACTGTCTTGCGCCCCGTCATCCGAGACGACAGATGTTAGGTCTCTCATACCCAGTAATTTTACTAGCTGCAGTGTCTTCATCCCGAAACACAGACGTGCAAAACACTCCCAATTTACGGGACGATATCTGGCACTGTGGTGTGGTATATATCCAGGCATTAAGTAGAATAAATAATAACTAAATAAATATCCACTGACATTCACACAGCGCCATCTAGCCTCAAGTTAAGCGTGAAGCCTATTATGGGTACTAAACAACTTATAAATAAATATACTTATATATATTTTTTTGTTTAAACATACATATATATTATGCAAAGAAAACATCCAGACCATTACAAACAGACATGTTCATGCGCACAAATGTTTGTACTGCCCGGAATCGAACCCGAAACCCTTGGTGTAGCAGCCGACGTCTCGACTGCTACACCAAATGGGTCGTCAAAAAAAAATTAGAAATATTCAAACATTGAAATGGTGACGCCTGGAATCATTTATAAATACTGTATCGAAAAACCCATTCATATTTACGAACTGAGATAAACGTCTCCCTACGCCTGCATCCAGTTTTATATCGCATTGGAGTCAAACAAGGTTATATTATAAGTTAAAATTAACAATGCAATTTTGTTCTTATCAAAAAATACGCGTACGTTTTCGATTGTAAATTCATTATGAAATTAAGTCAATTGAAGTGCTCCAAAGTAAAGGTTTTGGTTCAATAATTGGGTACACAATTTGCGAGTAAGGACTGTTGCCTTCCGATCTGGAGGGTGCAGGTTCGAATCCCGCCACGTACATACCATAGTGTTTTCGAATTTCGAAATTATATTAATGTTTATCCGACGTTCTACGGTGAAGGCAAACATCATGAGAGAACCTGCGCACGCCTACGACGAAATTGAAGTTGTTTGAGTAAGTATTATCGGAGGCCTATGCCTGGAAAAGGGGACGAGACTATCCGGGTCGCCGCCGCATCGACGTGAAATAGCCAAAACATTACAACACTCAGCAAACCGACAAACGAGGTTCCGCCCCCACCGGCGGGTGCCTTCGTTGAAATTCCCCAAACGTTCGCTCTGTCCCTATTCGCGTAATCGGCGTGTGCCGGGTCGTTTCTCTATCCAGACATATGCTAGGTTACCTAGCCTTGATTCGAATCCCACTCTGGGACACCAGTTGTGTAATTTTTTAAGGCTGAGAGCCATCTGCGCTTGCCAATTGCCAGGTGAAGCTATAAAGGCCATCTGCGGCCAAAAGCAGTAGTCAGTTCGATAAAAAAACCTAGAAAAGGAAATCAAAATGTTTTGCACTTAACTCTATCTATGGTATAGTGGTTTGACTACTGGGTTAATACTCGTACATTGGGTGTGTCATATGTTCGGAACCCGCGTGGGACCGCAAAGTGAAACCTGAAAAAACGACCTGAAACTAACTTCTGATGATTTAATGAATAATTATAAGAGCAATAATGATTAATTGTTGTTTAAATTATTTATCAATTAGTTAACTTTCGGTTTACCTATGCTTTAAGCCAATATTTCATGTTCAAAATTTGATTTTAACATCTTTAATTAACAAGATATAATTGGATTGTGGTTACTTTTTCGTTCATAAGTTGAATTTAATAAATTATACACTTGATATGCAGTGTTATTCTTAAACCTTGCCTACGATGGGCATTAAAATGTGACTTACAAAACGTGACAAAGTGTAGTTTATCATAAGAATCATGTATTTAAGGTTTTTTATTGTGCCCTTACAGGGTTCATCTGCCATGCCAACAGTAGGTTTACTGTTTAAATCAATAAATCCTTTTAAACCACGTGATTGTATTGGATAAATAAATAAACAAACAAAACAGGAAATAATAAATAAAGAAGCTTCTGTTTTTCATTAAAACATTACTTAAGGTGACAAACGTATTTTTCAACATAAAATAAACAATAGGTAAACTAATTGAAAGATAATTAGCACCTTATTAACGTAAAACCACATTTTATGTATTATTAAAGTAATTATAAACACTAATACAAGGTCAAAATACAAACTACATAGGACTTGAACAATTGTACCTATAAATATACACGTCAGTACTTCCTATAAACATCATGCATTACCAAAACTCGTATTTTATTAATAACAAAAAGTTTGGAAAATCCCACGTTAAAATTAGACTTCGCACTTGTTTGAGCATGAGCTTGATTCATAAACATCATGATCAAAAAAAGTTACATACGATATCTTGTAATAATATATATTTTAAACTATGCCATAGGAATTTTTATACTTTTTATATTTTTTATTTTTATACTTTTAACGAATAATCTATTACCTATACATTCTGATAGATAAAGCGTCGGTGGCTCAGTGGTGTGGACTGTCGCCTTCCTACCGGGAGGGCTGGGGTTCAAATCCCGACACGTACCAATGTATTTTCGAATTTTCGAAAATATATGTACGTTATCCGACGCTCTTACGGTGAAGGAAAACATCGTGAGGAAACCTTCATGCACGCCTGCGAAGAGATTCGAAGGTTGTGTGAAGTCGTCCAATCCGCACTGGGCCCGCGTGGACGACTAAGGCCTAATCACCCAATACGGGTAGGCTCGTGCCTCTCGGTGGGGACGTTTATGAGCTGATGATGATGATGATACATTCTGATGTGCCGTAATGATTGAGAAATCGGTTATACATAGTGTATATCATTTAATCTGTGGTTATACCAAGGATTCTGGTTTCCATACATGAGATACAAATACAATCTACTGTTTGTATTACATTGAATATTTTTTATTAAATTTTCAAAAAGTATTAAGTGTATTTATCCGTTGTTTAGTAGGTAGGTACTTATAGGGCAAGCTCCTTGCTTATTTGGGGCTAGATGGCGCTGTATGACTGTCGATGGATATTTATATTCATGTGTTGAGATGAGAGGGTTCGATCCCCGAAAGTACAAACATTTGTGTGCATGAACATGTCTCTTTGTATGGTCTCGGTGTTTTCAATGTGTAATATGTATGTATTGATTTACATTAAAAATATATGTTTATCCGTTGTTTAGTACCCATGTTACAGGCTTAGTTTGGGACTAAAAGGCGCTGTGTTCATGTCAGTGGATATTATTTATGGTTCAAAGGATGCACCTCGGGTAGATGATGTAGGCTTTAGTACCGAAATTGGGTATTTGACACCACTAATCGTTGACGCACTTTTTTATGAACTGTCAGATTATTGATATGTCACGTCATTGCTCACTATCGTCAATTGACCTAATATTTATTGGTTTCAGTGTATTTAAAAATACAATATTGCAAATAAACAAAAGTGATCAATGAAACAACATATAAAATAAGGTGCGCTTTTATAAAAATAAGGTTTGGTATTTTATTGCGGATGGTGGAGGATACCGAATTGTAGGCCCACATGCCATAGTTATCTTTTTATAAAAAAAAAAATAGCGACCAAGGTCTTCACTTGACACTGGCGTGTTGACATTGACATCACACACAAACTATCAATTTGCTCGTCTCGAATGCGGTGTAATTTCATGAAAATCACACACAACATGTTGTAGGTAGGGGTGCCACCTGTTTAGTCAGTTAAAAACTACTTTTGGCTGCAGATGGCCTTAACAGCTTCACTGACCAAGTAGCGAGTGCAGATGGCTCTCTAAGTTAAAAAAATAACATCGAGGTGTTCCGAGCAGAACTTAAACCTTGGTTAAGTATAATGTTTGGGGAAAGAAGCTGCTTGACACACGCGCGCAGAGTACGTGAATAGGGATTGAGCGATCCTACAGGGTATGCGTGCTAGTTATATGATTTAGTTATCTGTGGTGCCACTACATTTAAATCTATTGTACTTATCATCATCATCAGCTTTTACGTCCCCATCGAGGGGCATGAGTCTACCAGTAAGGGTGTATAGGCCGTAGTCGTCCACGCGTTCAATGCAGATTTGTCGACTTCACGCACAACCTTTGAATCTCTTCGCAGGTGTAGACAACCCTACCTCCTACAGGTACCTTAATTATATTTAATTTTACGGTGCAGGCACAATGAGACGGACTATATGGAAGGGCAACCTTTCCACACGGGTGAAGACAGCACAAAGTATGACGTCATTAGTATTATTAACATTTATGCTATAATTACGGGGCGGTGAGCTTA